>NMUG010000468.1:0-22204 GCA_002855965.1 Monotropa hypopitys | reverse complement strand
TTTATAACATAAATTTTCCGCATTCACACTCGGATTTTTGGTAAGTTTGGAATGGGATGTGTTTGGTATTTAGACTTGTTTTAAATGGTAATGGTCCATGCTTGTGTCCCCATTTGTAAACAAATTATATTTCAAAAAAAACATGGCTTGAAAATCCGGGGCGTGACAACTTATTATCAAAGCTTTCGGTTTCGAAAACTTAGGCCTTTGGGGAGACTCTTTGTCTCTATGGGTTGCATTGAGTTTAAGTTTGCATCATCTAGCATGTGTGTGTGAACATTTGAGCATGCATTGACATTTGATCCCTAGGTTGGTATAAATCCTAACATAATGATGGTACGTTATTCTTTTGTGGGTATACTACTTCTACTGATTCCCTTGTCTGCGAGAATCTACCATCATGATCGTTGTGCCTATTTTCTTTTGAGCAAGGACTTACTTGTTGACTGGACTATCTGTTCGAGCCTTGTTTTGTGCTCAATTCTTATTGTCTTTCTGAATCTTTGTAGAATGTCTCCACATCGCAACATTGCCTTAGGAAGAGGTCGTAGGAACAACGTTCAGAAAGCACATAGCGAGGAAGTCAATGACCACCGAGCAGGTGTGGAGGATTTTGCACCTCCCGTCATTCCAGTTCCTATTCCGGAGGGGTTTGTTGCTCCTAGTCAGTTTGCGCGAGAGCTAGCGGCCGCCATGGTCGAGGCTAGTCGGGTTTTTGCTGCTCCTAGAGATGGTATGGGTGACCGTACCCTTAACGCTTTGTGAGAATTCAGGAGGATAAGTCCTCCCAAGTTCAGTGGGGAGGGCGATCCGCTTGAGGCTGATCACTAGTTAGTGGAGATTCGACGGGTGTTTGATACCTTGGGCATCATAGAGGATAAGTTTTGTATCACTTTTGCGACCTACCAGCTTTCAGGAGAGGCCATTTTATGGTGGAGTTCTATTGTGGAGATGAGACGTGCTAGTCTTCTTGCTAGTGGAGATGCTAATCCGCAGGATATCATGGATCCTATTAGTACGATGACATGGGCAGACTTCCTGGTTGTCTTTGAGAATCAGTATTTTCCGGAGAGTTACCGAGACCAGCTTAGAGAGCAGTTTGAGCATTTGGAGCATGGGACCATGTCTGTGTCCCAGTATACCTTGAGGTTCCAGGCCTTGTCTCGATTCGCGACTGATTTAATCAATTTAGAAGAGCAAAAGTGTAAGAGATTTAAGAAGGGTCTTCATCCTTCTATTCAGCGGATGGTTATGGGTCATCGGATTCGAGTCTTTGCCGAGCTTGTAGATTGTGCTAGGGCGGTTGAGCCCAAGAAGGATTATCAGCAAAGGGACTTTGCTTCGAGGGCAAAGGTGTGGGAACCGCGCCGACAGGGTTCCAATTCTAGTTCTTCATCTTCAGGCAGCTTCGGGAGGAAGTGGCAGCGGGAGCAGTCTATCTTTTCTCATGGTCAGCGATCACACACCAGTTCAGGGTCCGTGCGGGGTCCTATTGTTTGCCATCGGTGCCGTCAAACTGGGCATGTACAGAAGGGCTGCAGAGCTGTAGGGTGTTATGATTGTGGCCAGGTGGGCCATTTGGCTAGAGATTGTCCAAGGAGGCCAGGGGATTTCAGAGAGGTACGATCATAGTCGCAGCAGCAGAGGGGTGGGCAGCCGCGCCCACAGTAGTCAGGTCCTTCTGGTTCAGTACAGGCTTCCCGTACTGGAGGAGTTCTGACTCCTGCCAGGCCTCAGCAGCCATTCCATCCGAGAGGAGGAGGTCATCAGGGCTCGACGGTCCAGGGCAGAGTCTTCACCATTCCAGCGACTTCTACTCCTTCTGTAGCTCACCAGCAGACGGAGTCCTCAGTTGTGCGGGGTATGTTTCTCATTTATAATTCTTGGGCCAGCGTGTTGTTTGATTCTGGTGCATCGCATTCGTTCTTAGCTGCATCTTTCGTCCGTGCTTTGGGGTTAGATTTGGATATCCTTGATCCACTGTTGTTTGTTGACACTCCCATTGGGGGCCGTGTTCGTCTAGACCGAGTGTGCAAAGATTGTGAGTTGACTCTCGAGGACCACATGTTTATCTTTGATTTCATTATTCTGGAGATGTCTGGATTTGATCTGATTCTAGGGATGGATTGGTTGTCTACCTTCCATGCCCACATTGATTGTCATCGACGTCGAGTGCGATTGTTCTCTCCAGGAGGACTTTATTTCTATGTGTATGGCGACCGGAAGGAGTCCACCGATTATTCCTTCTATGATCCGAGGGAGCGCGATTCGGTTAGTTGCTTGTTGGCCAGTCTTAGTCTCGATGATGATCCTTCTCTACGTGGGGAGTTACCCCTAGTTGTTTGCGAGTTCCCAGACGTGTTTCCGGCAAAGTTGCCCAGTTTGCCACCTAGGCGAGAGGTAGAGTTCTCCATTGATTTGTTACCCGGTACATCCCATATTTCGGTACCACCTTATAGATTTGAGCCAGCAGAGTTGCGTGAGCTGAAATCCCAATTGCAGGAACTATATGATTTGGGCTTCATTCGGCCTAGCTTTTCCCCGTGGGATGCGCCTGTTTTATTTGCGAAAAAGAAGGACGGCTCGTTACGATTGTGCATTGACTATCGGAAATTAAATCGCGTAACAGTGAAGAATAAGTATCCTATGCCTAGGATAGATGACTTGTTTGATCAGCTGCGTGGTTCGATATATTTCTCCAAGATCGATTTGCATTCCGGCTACCACCAGTTATTAGTGCGAGCAGAGGACATTCCGAAGACGGCTTTTCGCACCCGCTATGGTCACTTTGAGTTCGTTGTCATGCCTTTTGGCCTGACCAATGCTCTAGCTATGTTCATGGATCTCATGAACCGCGTTTTTCATATTCATCTTGACCGATTTATGGTGGTCTTCGTCGACGACCTTCTCATCTATTCTGCTTCTGAGGAAGAACATCAGGTTCATCTCAGGGTTGTATTAGAGTTGTTGCGGGAACATCACCTTTATGCCAAACTTATCAAGTGTGAGTTTTGGCTTCCGGAGGTAAAGTTCCTTGGTCACGTTGTCTCCCAAGGCGGCGTTTCTGTTGATCCTAGCAAGATAGAGGCAGTTTCCTTGTGGCCACGTCTCCAGAATGTGTTCGACATCCAGAGTTTTCTTGGTCTGGCTGGTTATTATCGGCATTTTATGTTGGATTTTTCTAGACTTGCGGCACCCATGACTCGTCTGACCCGTAAGGGTGTTCCTTTTCTTTGGGATGATGACTGTGAAGCGGATTTTGAGGAGTTGAAGCGGCAGCTTACTTCGGCACCTATTCTTATCGTTCCCGAACGCGGAGTTGGTTATTCAGTATATTGTGATGCTTCACATGACGGGTTGGGTTGTGTGCTCATGCAAGGAGGTAAAGTTGTGGCTTACGGATCGCGACAGTTGAAGATTCACGAGAAGAATTACTCTACTCATGATTTAGAGTTAGCGGCAATCATTTTTGCATTAAAGATGTGGCGGAATTACTTGTACGGTGAGCGGTTCGAAGGTTTCTCAGATCATAAGAGCTTGAAGTATTTGTTCACCCAAAAGGAGCTTAATTTGTGACAAAGGCGATGGATGGAGCATTTGGAAGATTACGATTTTGAGTTGCATTACCACCCGGGTAAAGCAAACGTAGTTGCTGACGCGTTGAGCAGAAAGTCTTCTCACTTGGCGAGTTTGGTAGTTTTTGGTTGGAGATCTATGGAATACTTGGGTCCTTATGTCCTTCATGCAGAAGAAACCAGTGATCATGCGACATTGTGCAATTTGTCCATCCATTCAGAGCTTTCTAGATTGGTTATCGAGGCTCAGGCAGCGGATTCAGAGGCACTAGAGTTTCGTACCAGATTTCTCAGCCGATTCTAGTTTGCGCTATCTTGGTAGATTATTTGTTACTACTTCATGCCGAGAAAACATTTTGCACGAGTTTCACCATTCCCCTTTAGTAGTCCATCCGGGAGGTACCAGGATGTACCACGATCTTTGACGACAGTTCTGGTGGCCGGGAATGAAGAAGGATGTTGTAGTGTTCGTTTCCAGGTGCCTTACATGTCAGTAGGTGAAGGCGGAGCATCAGCGTCCGGCAAGTTTACTTCAGCCCCTACCTATCGTAGAGTGGAAGTGGGAGCATGTGATGATGGATTTCGCGTCAGGCTTTCCGAGATCACCAGAAGGACAGGATGCTATTTGGATCATTGTCATCCGATTGACGAAGACAGCGCACTTTCTACCGATCAGAGTTGCTCAGTCCGTAGATTCCTTGATCCGATTGTACATTCGAGAGATTATTAGACTTCACGGCATGCCGGCATCTATTGTGTCCGATCGAGATCCCAGGTTTACTTCACGTTTTTGGTGCAGCTTGCAGATTTCTCTTGGGACGAAGCTTTTGTTTAGTACGACCTTTCATCCTCAGACAGACGGTCAGTCAGAGCGCACCATTCAGGTTCTCGAAGATATGTTATGTGCTTGTGTGCTAGATTTTCAGGGGAGTTGGGTCGATCATCTTCCTTTGATCGAGTTTGCGTACAACAATAGCTACCATTCGAGTATTGGCATGGCACCGTTCGAGTCATTGTATGGACGATCTTATCGTTCACCGGTTTGTTGGTTAGATGTAGGTGAGTCGGCTATCGTTGGACCCGAGATGACGTTGCAGATAACGGAACAGATCAAGACTATTCGGCAGAGGTTGCTTACAGCTCAGAGTCGTTACAAGAGTTATGCAGATCGGCATCGCACTCCCCTATCTTTTGTTGTTGGGGACCATGTATTCTTGAAGGTCTCGCCTCGTTGCGGTATTTCTCGGTTTGGCAAGAAAGGAAAGTTAACCCCACGTTTCATCGGTCCGTTTGATATCATAGAGAAGATTGGAGAGGTGGCTTATCGGCTTGCTTTACCTTCGAACATTTCGAACGTTCACGACGTCTTTCACGTGTCTATGTTATAGAAGTATGAACCCGACCCTTCGCATGTGCTTGATTGGTCAAACATCGAGCTTGAAGCCGACGTTTCTTATGAAGAAAGGCCCATTCGTGTTTTGGATTCGCGGGAGCAAGTGTTGCGGGGAAAAACTATCCCACTTTTGAAGATCCTTTGGAACAATCATGGTATTGAAGAAGCTACATTGGAGTGAGAGGAAGAAATACGCCTCAAGTATCCGGAGTTGTTTTGATTTTGTTATTCGGATCGACCTTGTGTTGCTTTTTGTACTCATACCTTAGGAAATTTCGGGGATAAAATTCTTTTAAGGTGGTTGAGATGTAACGACCTGTATTATATAAAGTATTTTCAGAATTTAAATCATCTCGTAAATTAGATTCGGTATCTTATTTCATTTATCTTAAAATCTTAGTGTGATTTTAAGGTGGTTGACCCCAGAATACGATTGAAAATTTGATTACGAATCCAACGAGACTTGAATCGCCTCAATCGGGTGTCGGATGAGAAAGTTATTGAATTTTAAAGTTTTCATAAAAATTTCCTTAAGGCCGACTGATACACAAGATATGGTCGACCGGTCGGGATAATTCAGAGAGTCTTCAATTAGGCGCCGATCGGTACACGCAAAGTGGTCGACCGGTCGTGTAGGTTCAGTGGGAATTTATAAAGGGGCGCGACCGGTACACAAGAGGTGGTCGACCGGTCGCCGAATTTCAGAGAGTTGTTCGAAAGGGGCGCGACCGGTACACGCAATGTGGTCGACCGGTCACGAAGGCCAAAATTCGCGCAGAATGGTTCTCATTAAGGGTATTTTTGGTACTTCAAGTGGGGGAGTATATATACCATAGGGAGCCCGAAAATGGGTCATCTCTTTCACATTTTCTGAACCCTACTCTCTCTCTACCTCCATTTCATATGTTCTCTCCCTTCTCTCTAGGATTTGAAGGTCTTCCAAGAAGATTTTGAAGAAAACCCGAGTTCTAACGTTGTTCTACGCATCTCAAGCTCTCCGGTGAGCACCATGTTCGGCCATTCATCGATTTTCAGATTTTCGGAAATTTTGGAGAAGCTCTTTGAGGTAGGACTTCTCTATGGCTTACTATGTATTTAGTTGTGTTCTCTTCCCCTTATTTGAATCTTGAACATATTGCTATAAATTTCGTAGGTGTGATTTATGGGGTTTCTAGACCTAGGGTTTGGAGTCAAATCATGAAATTAAAGGGTGGATTGAACTCCCTAGAGTCTCATCTTGCTATGTGTAGGTTTAATTTGATGTCGTGAGTTGGAATGTAAAAAGGCATAAATTTATGATTTCACAATTTTTTTGGAAAATTGGGGGGTTTTGACCCTATGGTCATGGAATTATTAAATTGAGCTTCCTTTTATGAAATTAGATGCATGAGAACACTAATGGGTAGAATTGAACCTATAGCTATGTGTAATGCAAAATTGAAGGAATGTGATCTATTGTGAATTGACTAGCTAAGGCTAAGGATAAAAATGGACACCATTGTTTGTGATACACCTACTAGCCTTGGCTAGGACTATGAACTAAGAAATGAGTTCACATTGACACTATGAACGACGCGACGATACGACTTACTAGCCGTGGCTAGAGATTTTCCGATAGGGGTTCTATGATTATTATTCGGGAATTGACTTATGATGGGATTCCCGGGATGGTCGTTCCATCCACGACATTGTGCACAATGGGGGTTACTTGGGCCCTCCCAACGTTACTTAGGAAATGCTAGGCAAGGAGTGGGTTAGTTAGTCGGCCAACTACTACCCTATCCTATCCTATCGAGGTTACTTGACACTTAATTTGGAACGGACTTATGATGGGGTTCCAATGGACACTTATGATATGATTGAATAACATATAGAGTGGACACAATTACTAATCAAACATTATATTAACTCTCTCAAAGAATGATTCTTATTCAAGTCAGCCTCTTAATGACTCTTCTTAAAGTAATACCCCTCACTAACCCGGACGAACCACATATTTTCCTTATTTTTAATTTAATAAGAAAATTTAATAATTTTAAAAAATGAAACAGGTGTTACACTGACCTGCTGGTCCGGTACAAAACCTGTGATTCGGCCATCAATTATTATCGGACAATCGATTTCCGAGTGTCCCATATGCGCTTTATGCATCCCGACCTCATTAGTCGGTGATCATCAGTGTTACTGTGTCATCCTGTCCATATGGATCGTGGTCTAGAGACTGTCGATTCCCGTATCAACAGTGTTGGTTGCTCTATGTGCTGCCACTATAGACCTACGGTTCGCCTAACTGCGATGCTACTGTAGCTGAGGTTCGACCCATCCATCAATGGACCGTTTGCCCATCCTGGACCTGGCTCCCCATGGGCTTGCTCCATTTATCCAGTCCGAAGGCCTGAATCAATTCAATTATCATACATCTAAATCATTTAAATGAGATATTCACTTATAATACTATTTTAGAATTAATAAACGATTTATGTGTGGGTCACACACCTAAGAGTAGGTTTGTGGAGAGGTTAAGTGGACATTTTAGAAATTTAGATTTTGTTGAGGGTGTGTTTTTTTGTCCACGACGATTAGCACTCTCCCATCATAATACATCCGCGTCGACCATACCGTCGGCATGCTTTCCGCCCTCCACAAATACAAACGTGTACAAATACAGACATAATGCTTCCAACTACACGAAATTGAAGCTCGTAGCGCAGGAATCCTAATTCGTAACCATGAGCCGGCCGTCGGTGCATCCAATAGAGTCCCCTTCGATCACCGATGCGGCCAACCCTCCGCCGAGGGTGAGGATGAGGGACGTCCAAGGCATGCCGGGAACGCCGGCCGGTCTCGCCTTGCGTTTCTGCCAGTTCAGTTTCGCCGCCGTTTCTCTTTGCGTCATGACCACCACCTCCGACTTCCCATCCGTCACCGCTTTCCGGTACATTTCATTTGACACCTTATATCCTTACGTATGTATTGGGTGATTAAGTTGTATTACTTACTAAGGTGTGAAAACTGGAATCTTTTTGATGTAGTTACCGAATGAATTGAGAGGGTATTTCTTCAAGTCTTGTTTAAACGAAAAAGTATACTTTTCCTCCAGATTGCCATGATAAAAGGGCTTCGGAGTGATAATGATTTGATGTTATTTACTCTGTTAGAAATCGGTCTTTTTTTCCTGTTTACAGAGAGGGGCACGTCCTCCAGTGGGAAATTTGGAATTCACAAAGTATTTAAAAATTGGGTAATCAAAAGAGTCTCCTTGACGTGGGTAGAAGTAAATGAGTTGAGAAGGATTTGGAAGGTTATGCTGAACTTAAAGTGAGTGAGATATGAGTAAGGTCTGCAGATAACCTAACACTCCTAAATATAAGTTTGGAGTCAAAAACTTCATGCAGACATGCCTTTTTTTACGATGGTTGATGTGATAAGGGAGATGGACTAGAGAGAGGTGTAGCTGCTCGTTTGATGTCTGTTGAGAGGATCAATTGTATGAGCTTGCTTGGACGATGTATTTTAGGCTTGTATTGGACAGAATAAGCAGTTGTAAGTCCAATTCACAATTGAACACAGTCGGTTTTGCTGCACTTCAAACTTGAATAGGGATGGCAATGAAGACAGTCCTTACACTGAAGGTAAGCCATTTGAGTGAGCCGCACCCTGATCCAGTCTCGATTTCAAGGACCGAAAATTTAATTCTAGAATCTCAGCCTAACCTATTTGTTTTTTATTTATGTGTGTGTTTAAAGTGGAATCTTATTTTGATATTAAATGAAACAATATGCTCAGACCAGACCCGTACATGAAATCAATTCTTAACTTTGTTAGATCCGATAACTGCACAATGACCTCTTTGTGAAATGCTTGTTTATATTTGTCAGGATGGTTTCTTCGTAGAATTACACTTTTATATCTGCATGCTTCTTTTGTATGGGACATATTTCTGATAGGTGTTCGTTTTACTATTTGATAAGTCATTATTGGTAATTATATATATTTTTTGGTATTTGTTGTACCAGCTACCTTGTTGCAGCTGTGGGCCTGCAGAGCTTGTGGAGTCTTTTTCTTACCATTGTTGATATCTATGCCCTCTTGGTGAAGCGCCGCCTGCGAAATTTCAAAGTTGTTAGCTTTCTCACTATTGGAGATGGGGTAAGTGATTGCCGCTGGTGGTGACATAATTAAGGAGTCAAGGCAAAGTGTGAGCATTCCTTTGTGGTTGCCATGTCATTTCAATCGGGCTCACTGGCCATTATCTTTGTTGTGGTATATTTATGAGGTATCTATGAGCAACAATACTCGGGTGTTTGAACTGTTACGGTGGGAAGAAAAACTTTGTGTTAAGGGAGATATAGAGTGATAGTTCGGCCAGCATCAAGTGCAGTGGAAGGCGGTGAAGCTAGGGGGCAGGTTGTATTTTTTAAAATTTAGGAAGGGAGAAATGAATATGAGTGAAAATCCCCAGTCTAGTTCTTGTTTAATTTCCCCTAGTTTCATTGGTTCACAGTCTTTAAAATAATAGAGAGAGCACAAGTTTTATGTGTCTGGCCTCTGGGATTGAAGATCCAACATTGAGTTTTGATCAAAGCCTGATTGGGGTATAAAGTCAGGCGTTCGGAGTTGCTTGTCATGTGGGTATTCCACCCATTTCTTTGTGGATGTTCCAGAAAGGCATTGATTGGTGATTAAGAGAATAAACATAATTTTGCAAATGTCTAGGAGTCTTATGTGAGTATTTGGGGATGATGCTACGAGTCTATTTCGGGTTCCCGAATACCGTTGTTGATTGAAAGGGGCATGTGCATTGAAGAAGAGGGGGTTGGGGAACGTCTTGTCAAGAGAGCAAAAAATAAATAAATTAGTACGCTTCAGTTGGTTATTTAACAATCTTCCAGTCAATCATTTTACAGTGAGAGTTGTGGTGATAAGGAGAGAAGTTCTTCACAGAAGGGAAAATACTTGTGGAGAGCGATCACAGTGAGGCTGATAATCCAAGAAGAACATAGTTTCTGTTAAGAGCCGATGGTGTTTACATGGGACAGTTTCTGTTTCGCGGCTATCGAGGCCTTGTGAATTCGAGGAGGTGCACTTGTTTGGGTTAGTGAGATCCTTTCGCGGGCTGGTTTTATGTTTTCTCCTAGTTGGACGGCTTTGATTAGTCAGGTTTAGTTGTTGTTGCCACCCTTCTGGCCTATGTACTATGGTTGTGCCCTGTAGCACGGCTTTTACTATAAAGAAGAAGGGTGCTGGACTGGTGAACGTGAAACCATGATATGAACACTAGGTTATGTGGAATTCATATGTATGCAAACATGTTTGCTTTTACCTTTCCAAATAGATGTAGTAACATAACCATGAATTCAGGGATTTCAAGTGAGAAGACAAAGTAGGACTTCCTCAAAAATTTCAGCCAATCGATCATGAATCCTGATTGTGATTGCTATTCACTGAAGAGTCTTTAGTAGATGTACCAACTAATGTTGTATGTATTTTACATAAATCATTTTAAGTAGGAAGAAAACAATGAAAAGTTTGTTTGTTGTTGCTCAGAGATATTCCCATGCAAAATACAAAGTGCGGGACTATTTTACTGTTCCTTTACATCCTTTTCATGTTTGCTAATCCTTTATTTTTGCTTTCCCATACAAAGTAGTACAATTTTCACAAGCTTAGAAGGCTGCAAACATGATAATGCAGATTCGAGTCTTAGATTAGACCAAACCAAATTAAACTGAGATTTGAGTTTCAATCAAATGAGGTCAATGAGGTCGGCTACATGAATCTTTTTTTTTTCAATGTGCTCTGTCAAGTCTTAGATTAGTCACTCGACACAAATAGAGCCAAGTTCAGGTCACCCCTTCCAGAATCCTAAGTTAGCCAACCAATACGGGTCGTGTGATTTCTATGCAAGTTGTCCACCCTTGTTGGAGAATGCAGAGGTGGCGGAGAAAGGGGGTATGGTCTCTCCAATACAAAATACTGGTTTGGCCCCTCTGAAGACTAATAAATTTACTTGTCTGCAGTGATTGGTCAAGGCATGTTTTGTATTATCTCATTTACAATGAATCACTTGGTTTAGTTGGCAGTGGTACTATTCACCACATACTCGATTTATGATAACGGGGATTCCTTCTTTTCCTCTGCAGATAACATCCACATTGACTTTTGCTGCAGCATCTGCAACTGCCGGTATAACAGTCCTAATTGGCAACGATTTTAACAACTGTAGACAAAATCATTGTACCAGATTCCAGACAGCAGCGGCTATGGCCTTCATCAGTTGGTTTACCGTTTCACCATCCTTTCTTTTGAATTTCTGGTCTCTGGCATCGAGGCGATAGATTCAAAATGTCACGACTGGAGAATGATTTGTTACAAGATAGTTTTAAGCAGGATTGCGCACCCTCCTCCTCCCCTTCCTTGTGATGCTTTTTGTTAGGGTTTTTTTCCTCCCGGGGTAAGTACATTGATCGAGTCTCTGATTTTAGTCGGTAAATCTGTTGCTCTATGATTTTTTGGGTGTTTTGTCTCCCGTCAAGCTAGAGGGAGGAATGTTCTTGGGTTTCCTCCGATTTGAATGTTGTTGGTATTCCTCTTATTTTGAATGCTAAATGAATGGAAAAGATGGATTTATACACTGATTTTGGCCTGGTGTTCAGCACTTTAGTTTGTTTAGAATGACATAGATTCAAGATGTCAACCTTAAACAAAGGAGACCCCAACGTCTTAACCTTTTAGGTTTGTTGGTACTTTGCTGGTCTGTAAACAAAAGTGACAAAGCTCACCCCTGTGTAAGGGGAGGAACCGACGAGACTCGAAGATTTTGCTCGGGCCAACCATCGGAATACACACGTGTCCGACCGACTGAACACAGACTAAGAGATCCACAAATCAAAACTCCATCCTCAGGACGGTACCCCTCAAGAATGAGACTGGTCGGCCATTCAAGTGCCCGTCGAGCCATCAACGTTATCTTAGGAATGTTGATCGTCATATTGGGACTCACATAAGGCATAGATATTGAGTCATGTGCACACATTCTCCGAGGGCAGACATGCTCTCTGTCTCCCATGCAGTGCACTGCCCAAGCGGCGTCCCTCTCTGCGTAACTCGTTGTCAAGAACGTTCAATTCGTGCGCCAGATACATATAAATATATGAGGAAGTACATAGGTAAGGGATCACAACCAAAGTAACTAAGCATTGTCATATTCACCTTCACATTCTCTCTCTAACTTTATCATCGGAGGGCTCACCCGCGGCATATCTACCGGTAGTCTTACATTTGTTTTTCGTGAAGTCAAGTTTCACACAAAGGGAAGAAAGATTTAAAGTTTGGGGCAAGAAAGGATTCCCTACCCCACAATTAGCAAATTCTGCTGGGGAGTTCCGCTAGCTCTGACCTTCATTTCTCACATTTGTCGTCAGACTCCAGATCATTTTGGATACTTCCTGGAATAGGTGTGATCCCATTACGGCTAGGAGCACTTAGATTGACATGGGTTGTTCCTGGCTTCGAACGACCACCCCTAGCTGTAATGGGGTCACACATATTCCAGGAAGTATCCACTAGAAGAACTACTAACAAACCCGATGCTATATATGGACATAGGCCCGTCAGACCATCGACTGTTTCATATGTTAAAAGACCGTTAATCGAATTAATCGAAGACGAGAAGCCACAACCATCACCCCAACACTTGGGATCCAGGCGGTACATCAAGAATTTGGAAGACGATGTCACTAAGCGTGACGACCAGTTCGACACACTTCGAATAGAAGTCATCCAACTGCGAGCTGCAGCCTGGCGTAATGTTCGAACGGCAACTAGCCGAGACAATGATGACGAAACCTACTGGACTTCATCTATGACTCGTGCAGACAGTGTTCAAACTGGTCAGATCTTGGTCAAATACCGACTAGCGATATCTATAAGAATCCTGACCACCAGGAGGGCGACAAAAGGGCACGTCGTGACTGGCGCACCTCAACTCTCGAACGATTGGACGACCAACACATGGCCAAAGGGAGGAAGAAGTATGTCCTTCAAAGGCTCGACATCCGAGAGCATGTAGCCGATAGCTGCCCCATCCTGATAAATCGAAGACTAGCACATGAGGAGATCAACCGAAGACAACACCGTAAAAGAAATGAACGACCGGCCAGACCCACAGTTTATCGCGATGAGGAGGTCGATCGACCAAGTCACCTTAGCCAACCAACACGCTCCAGGTTGGGCGTCCTGCACCTATGCCTAAACTCAATGCCATTTACAACGGAGATCGATTCAGTTAGACCTCCTACCAGATTTGTACAACCAAAGTTCAACAAGTACGAGCCCAGGATGGACTCATATACACATCTGGTCCATTACAGACAAATCATGTCATCATACTCATCCGATGATGCATTAATGTGCAAATTATTTCCATCCAGTCTGGGATATCTCAAACTGCTCTAGTTCGCTCAGTTACCAGAGGGATCGATCGGGAGCTGGAAGGATCTTTCCTTGACATTCTCTGCTCGTTTTATCACCAGCACGAAGCCAAATAAAGAAGTTGATGCATTGTTTGGCCTCTAGAAGGGCAGGACGGAGCCACTAAGGCAATACTCCTCTTGCTATTGGGAGATGTACATCGAAATAGATGATTGTGGTCAGAAGATAGAGGTCACCTCTTTCAAGTGTGGTTTTGAGCCGAAGGGAAGAGTATACGAAGATTTGGTCCTCCTTCCTCTAGCCGACATGAACGAGCTCATGTTCCGAATAGAATTGCATTCACGATTGGAAGAGGCCAAAGAGGAGAGAGGACAGGATGAACATGTAAAAGACAATAGGAGCACGACACCACCAACCGGCCGAAGAGAGACCAACAACATCTCGATAGGTGAGTGGTGAGAGCTGAATGCCCATGAGTTCATTGCTAACTAGACCGTGTTCGAAGAACCAATCTACACTCTTCTAAGAAAAATCGAGAAGGAGTCGTACTTTTAGTGGTCGGAAAAGTAGATGGGAAAGCCTCCACATAAGGACGAAAAACGACGATGCTCATACCATATGAACAAAAGCCATTTGACCACCAGCTACCAACAATTCAAAGACTTCCTTGTAAAGATGGTCTCGGTCGTACATGTACAAGAATATATCGATGAGGAGAAACAAGAACCGGATGCGTGGACCAGGCCCCGGTCGAGCAACAGCAACGCATCATTCAGGTGATTCATGGAGTCATGGATCAGAGGGAACATACTTCAAGCCGAGATTAAAGAAGCGACCAGGAAGGAGATCACGCGAGTAGAACCAAAAACTAAAAAGGGTCGAACAAACTCGAGGTATACTGTCTCATTTTCGGAAAGAGATCTAGAGCATGTCAAGCAACCGCACAATGATGCACTGGTCATGACCGTTCAGATGGTCGATTGTCTCGTTATTAGGATCTTAGTGGATCTCGAAAGCTCAACTAAAGTCATGTACTGTCATTTATTCATGAAAATGGGATTCACAGAAGCCGACCTCGGGCCAGCCGATATACCTTTGGTCGGGTTCAATGCTGCCTTAGCGTGGCCATTGGGTAAAATAACCCTTCTAGTAACCATCGACTCAATCAATATACAGACAAAGTTTATCGTGGTGGATGTTTCCTCCCCTAATGGACTGGTCATGGGTGCATAGAAGGGTGTAGCGTCTACTTATCATCAGGTACTAAAGTTCGTTGACATGAATGGAGTGGATGAGTTGAAAGGAGATCAAATCTCGGTCAAGCAATGCTACATCATTTTCATGTAAAGTAAGATATACCAGGAACTGGTAAATTGGGTCGAAACCCCATATCATTCGGTCTTGGAAGACATAGGCATAAGTGCTAGAGGTAAATATGTGGAGGAACTGATCTCCATACCATCACCCCTGATCAACCGGACTGATTCTTCTTGGACAGCTTTACCTTCGACGAGGTTGATCGGGTCACACTCTTTTCATTCTTGCTCCAGAATATAGAAGTATTCGCATGGACTCCCTACGAGATGTCAGGGGTGGATCCCGACTTTATATGCCACCTTCTCAACACGAAGCCAACGACCATACCAATGACACATAGGCCAAGGCGGTCGATGCTTGCTCATGCCGAAGAAGTGAGCCGACTTTTGGAGGCTAGCGCAATTAGAGAAGTCCAATATCATGCATTGTTGGCAAACACAATTGTTGTGAAGAAGAAGATTGGAAAATGGAGAGTGTGCATAGATTACATCAATTTAGATAAGGCATGTCCAAAGGACAACTCGCCACTCCCCAGGATTGTTCAACTAGTCGACTCTACGACCGGACATGAGCGAATGAGCTTCATGGATGCCTACAGAGGATACCACCAAATCACTATGCACTAGTCCGACTAGGACACGACTTCCTTCATCACCTCTCGTGATCTCTTCTATTATAAGGTCTTGACTTTCGGCCTCAAGAAACACCATCACGACATATCAACAAATGATTATAAGGATGTTCTCCAAACAGCTAAGACGAACGACAGAGGCATACATCGATGATGTGGTTGTCAAGACGCGACAGGCACAAGACCACGTTGCCGATTTGAAAGAAGACTTCAAAATAATTTGGCATCATAAACTCTGGTTGAATGCTAGCAAATGCGCATTTGGAGTCGGCTTGGGAAATTTCTTGGTTTATCTCATCACCACTGTTCTAAAAGGCCCTACCTGAGGCCACCTAGGCCCCGCCTAGGCGCTAGGCGGTAGTGGTCCGCTTAAGTGTTGTCTAAGTGCTAGGCGGTATTGGTCCACCGTGACTAAGAAGAAATGCCATATATTTAATAAGCAAATCAAATCAAACCAAACAGAGCCTTAAGTCATAAATATTATATATTTGATGTTATAGAAAAATTTCATGTATTATTCATTGTTGTATTAAATAAATATTACTTCTTTTAATAAATAAATAACCTCTAGTTCCCGCCTAAATCTCTGCCTAAGCCCTCTCCTAGGCCCCTAGGCGCTAGGCCTCCCTCGATCGTCCGCCTAACACCTAGTGCCTTTTAGAATATTGTTCATCACTTGGAGAGGCATGGATGCTGACCCATCACGGATCAAGGCAGTCCAGGATTTATCTAGACTAACCACTATAAAGGATGTCCAGAAGCTTACAGGAATGATGGTCACGCTGAATAGTTTCATCAGTCAATCGTCGGATAAATGCCATACCTTTTTCAAAATATTACAAAAAACAGCATGCAACACTTCCATTGGCTGAGCGAGTGCGAACATGCGTTACAGTCCCTGAAGGGCTATCTGTCGGCAGCTCCACTTTTAACCACACCTACCCAAGGTGAAGAGTTGTATATGTACCTCTTTGTGTCTGAGCACCCAATCAACTTGGTTTTGCTCTGACAAGAAGACAAGGAATAATTTTGGTGTACTATGCCAACAAGACCATGTTGTTGCCCGAGACACGATACCTACCATTGGAAAAGCTAGCACTGACACTTTTGGTCTCATACAGGAAATTAGCCCCATATTTTTAGGCCCATCCTATCACTGTGGTAACCGAATTCCCTTTGCAGTCACTTCTCCAAAAGGCAGACCTCTCAGGACGGATCTCTCAATGGGCAGTCAAGTTGACAAATTTCAAAGATCAGTTCCTTCCTTGCACATTCGTCAAGGGTTAAGTCTTGGTCGACTTTTTAGTTGAGTTCACCGAGATGATCTCCCAACTGGAAGCCACTTGGAAATTGCTCATTGGCGAAGTACGGAAGTTGTTTGCCGACAAGACGTTAAACTCTAAAGGGAGTGGAGCTGGAATGGTACTTATATCCTCGATCGGAGCCATCAATGAGCACTCCATCCAATTGAATTTCCCAGCCTTAAACAACGAATACGAATACAAGGCCTTACTAGTCAGACTCTCAACGGTCGAATAGATGGGAATTGAGGAATTGAGGATCTATAGTGACTCGTAACTTGTCATAAACCAGGTGACCGAGGGTTACAAAGCAAAGGACGATCGAATGGGAAAATACTTGTTGCAGGTTAAGAATAGACTAAGAAAATTCAAAGGAGTCGGGATTGAATAGATAACACGAGAACTCAACTCCCACACTGACGCATTGGCTGGCGTCACCTTAGCATTTGGTAGAGAAACTCCCTGGATGATCTCGGTCGGCACGTTTGGCCGACCTAGCATAGACATGACTTCGGTTCACTCTGTCTTCTGCCTCAATTTGTCCCCAAGTTGGATGGATCCTGTTATAGAATATCTCTCGGATCAGACACTACCGACCGAGTCAAGGGAAGCCCCCAGATCATTCACAAAGCCGCTCGGTACTAACTGTCTCCGGACAAATAGTTGTACAAGAGATCCTTCTCTGGCCTATATCTAAATTGTATGCACCCCTACATGACCGAGAAAGTTCTCTATGAGCTCCATGTCGGCAGTTGTAGTGCGCACATCGGTGGAAGATCTCTGGCACATCAAGCTATATCCCAGAGATATTGGTGGTCGAGAATGATGGATGTAATGGCCCATATTTCCAAACATTTTTTTAAAACATTATAAAATGGTTGATATAGGTAGAAGAAAACTCACTACCGAAGGTATCAATCCACAAGGCATCCAACAAAGTGAAATAGAATCCACTAATATGGTACAAAGGTACAGAAGAGTACAAAGTGCGGAAGAGTAATAAGTACAACTACAACATCTACAAAAGTAAACGGAACTGAAAGTAAAGGGGAGTGACAACCTCCACTGAAAATCCTGCAGCTACTCCTAGATCTCCAATCGAAAATTCCTCCTATCCCTGCACACAAAAGAATGGGGGGAAGGTGAAGGGGGTCTAAGCTATTCACGCGCTCAGTAGAAAAGCACTAACTACCAACAAGTATGCACATAGTGGGTGTGTGCCCAAGTGTCCACGTGCAAATGTACTAAAAGCAGAAAAACGAACAAGACTAGAGAGATGCAAATGCATCCTTAAGTGCAATGGATACAAATGTCATACTGACAGTGACCACAGACTCTAATCCTCAAAACCCCAAAGAGCACAGTGAAATAGTTTCCAAGATCCAACCAAGTGGACAACGACTCAAGTACACATCAACACCTCTACCACTAGGGTAAGACAATTACAAGGGCCTACCAGAAGGACTCGAAGAACCTCACTACCAAGACCATACTTACCAACTCACTTCACAATCCTCTTTCAATCTTAGACAATGTTATGAATTAGATTTACTCATAATTATGAGATATTTGAATGATTAAGGTAAATTTTCTAATTCTCTTAACCTTGTCAAAACAAGAGAGTCATACACGTTCACCTTGACGAAACAAGGAATAATCAATATTTATTCATTATTATTAAAGTTTTACCGCATATTCTTAACTTGTCAAAACAAGAGGGTTTCGAATCTCAACCTCATCAAAATAAGGGAGTAATCAATGTGCTAAGCTTCTCCTGAAATCCACTGGGCCATATTTTTAGTTTGTTCCGAGACTTATATGGGAACTCGTATGTAATAGTTGAAATTTTAATAATAAAAATAATTATGGTTTAGGCTAATAAAAATAATTAGTAAGCCTAATAAAGAAATTTTAGAGTTAATAATTTTTATAAAGATTAGAAAATTTAATAATAATAATAATAATAGAAAGAATTTGGGAATTTATGGGGATTCAGTAATATTTTTAGAAATAAAAGGATGAATTAAATGATTAAAAGATAAAACATAAAATACAAATAATAGAATTAAGTAATATCGTAACTACGACGCACATTGCCGTGTTATAGTGTGATCCAAAAGGAATTCAATTTTCTTTAACTTTCCAATAATTATTCTAAACTAATTATAATAAAATATATAAACAAAATAAAATAGGAAATAAACTTAAAAGAAAAGGGAATGAGAGGAGAAATCGTACAGGAAGGGGGAGAGAGGAGAGAGAGAGAGAGAGAGAAAATCTGGTGCAACCAAATAATTTTCGATCTTCGCCAAAACTCCGGACAACAATCCTAAGGTTAGTAACCTAATGCGTCTTGTAGAATCGAATTATACGCGATTATACGCGAGAAATCTAAGTTTTTATAAAAATTTTAAAAACTCGGATCGAATCGATTATAAGTCGTTTTGAACCGTTCATATACGTTAAAACATAGATTACTAAGTTATATAACCATTGGCGACCAAAGAATCGCAAGAAAAACAAGTTCTGTAGGAAAAATCGCAGCTCAGAGTAAGAATAATCGAAAAGTCGGTTTCTGCCGACCTATTCTTGGCTTCAGAGATGCTAGATACCGGCATCATGGTATTGCATGATAACGATATCTGGACTTGCACCAAGATACCGATTTCAGGCTACTGTAGTGGGATACCGGTTTCTGGGAATGCCAGTATACCGGTATCTGGGAATGTTGGGATACCGGTATCTGGGTCAAGGTTCGGGGTACCGGTTTCATGTTTTGGGATACCAGTATCATGGACATTTCAGATACCAGTATCAAGCGTTGAGGGGAAAATATAAAAAAACTAAAGGAATTTAAGAAGAGCTTAATTAAGCATAAATTTGAGATTTTAGGATAAGAAAGGAGATTTTTAGACAAGCAATTAATAAGAGAATAGTTTAAGAATAATTAATCATAGAGTTACAGTAAATAATTATATTGTTATTAATTTATTTTCAGGACCTTCAGGCAGACCATTTGGACCAGGTGAGTGACAGTATCTAGATGTAAAAAGATTTTCAAGTATGTTTTAATTAATGTTCATTTTTTCTGGACTGTAAGTAATTTTATTAAATTGTTTTGAATATTCCACGGATTAGAAATGTAATTGCAAATCTGATATATGCCGCCACAGAGATAGTCTCCATGTCCTGGGGGTGATCTTAGGGACAGATAAAAAGTCCGAGGATATTTAACGGATATCCAGGTTTAATAGTAAGTAGTCCCAGGATATTTAACAGGTATCTAGGATGTGCCCTTGCTAGTTACCGGGACATAATTGGTAGCTCATTGTCTAAAAGATTCGATTAAGCATCAGACATCTAGCTTAAATTACCGGGAATATCCGGGATTCACATGTAGATGGCGTATAAGTACAAGAATAAGAATAAGAATAAGAATAAGCACAAGGTGCGAGTAAAAATAAGAATAAGAAGTAATAAGGATTTGCCAGATTCTTGTTTAAGAATTAAACACGAGATTCTATTTGGACGCTTTATAAGAATAAAAGTAAGAATTATAAAAATAATAAAAGGTTTGATTTATAAAATATATATATGATTTCCACAGCATTTTATTAAGAATTAAAGAGATAAATGTTTTGTAAAATAATGATAATAAAAATAAGAAGTGGTTTACTTAAGAAGTATTTCTATTTCCATGGCATTTAAAGCTTTTGTCTATTTATTGTCATTCACACTAGCATTGCTAATGGAAAATTATATTTTTCAAGTAACGAAGAAGCACCCCACCAGCCTCAATATTAGAAACCGTCATCTAATGTAAGTAGATAGTTTAGTTTAGATTGTCTTTATGTTATGTTTTCAATTCTGAGATAGTTTTGTAAAATATTGTAAGTAAGTAGGATTGTGGACCTTTGTTGTATATAAGTGTGTAATGTAATATAAAGAAACTATGGTTGTAAGAAAATAATGTATGAAATAAGAAATAAGACTATGTTTTCTACTGCTTTATGAATTTCCTGTTAATTAAGAAATAATTGGTAATTAAGTTAAGAAATGCCTGAGGTGGTTGAGCAAATCACCTAGCGTCTGTCACGATAACTTTGGAAATGGGTCAGGGTCGTGACAAATTTAGTGGTATTAGAGCATAGTTTCGAGGAAGCCAGGAAATAAGTATAAGGTTATGAGAGTTAATACATCTAAATCATCTTAGTAAGGATATAAGTGCAATTTATGAGATAATCTGTCTTCGGAAACTACAAGCTCTGTATTTGGATGTCATTTGAAGGGTGATCAGCCACCAATGCTTTAATGTATATCCAAAGTGGATACTCTTAGATAAGATAAAATATGAAATGATATCTTTGAAGAGAAAATAAAATGGAATTTGAACTATTTTTAAATGAAAAATGTCTCAGAGCTGCATGAAGTCTTAAGATAAGATAGGATATAAGAATTGAGGACGTATAATAAGAATTAATTATAATTTCAGATAATGGAGCATAACGAAGGAAGAGGTAATGTAGAACACCTGTCACCGCCAGCCCCTCTTGTTGACCGAGTAGGACTAATAGAAAAAATTATAGCCAGTATGGTAGAAATAATGGGAGGAAGACGCCCAGTAGAAAATGAAGAGATTGAAGATCCGAGATTTTCAACATATGAAACTGTCAAGCTATTCTGAAGTGTTGGATGTTGCATTAATGGCTGAATTTAACCAAGTTTAACACAAAGATGTTATAGAGAATCAGAAATGGAAAGTAGGTAATTGGCCTCAATATTATCACCGTAGTCCAACCAAGTAGACGAGAATAGAAGGTTTTAGCAATGGGATGGAGCGGCAAGAAGAGTTTAATCAACCATACTATAGTCAGGAATTCACACAGTACCCTGTTTATCCCATGTGTAACCGTAGACATCTAGTACGATGTCAGATCTGCCCTAAATGCAAAAGAAGGCATACATGAGAATGCAAATTCACCTGGAGAAGGAAATGTTATCGTTGTGGCCAGTTGGGTCACATGACTCATGAATGCACAGTTAATTTGGTTCAAGCTCCAGCACAACCATGAAGACCAAGACCACCAACCATCAAGATGGAGCCAACCAATAATAGGAGGCAAGGGAGAGCATTTATGTTAGTAACCAGGGATCCAAGAGAAGACAATCAGAATGTGCCAGGTAGTTAATATTTAAAAGAGTTTTATTAAATGAAAGTTCTTTTAGGAATGTAAAATAATAAGAAAATTGAATACTAATAGAAAACGTATTAATTAAGTAAATTTTGAAAGTTGGGAGTAGTAATAAGTTAATTAAGAAATAATTAAATCTGGTGTAATAGAAGTTATATGAATAAAATATTATACCCGACTGACGTAGAGTTTGAAGGACCAAACTTTTGAAAGTTGGGAGTATTGTAATACCTGAAATTTTAATAATAAAAATAATTAGTAAGCTTAATAAAGAAATTTTAGTGTTAATAATTTTATAAAGATCATAAAATTTAATAATAATTATGGAAAGAATTTTGGAATTTATGGGGATTCAATAATAT
>NMUG010000467.1:0-22216 GCA_002855965.1 Monotropa hypopitys | reverse complement strand
ATTTCCAACATTCACACACTCGTCCACGTCGATTTTGAGCATGTTAGATAATTGGTATTTCCTACTTTAGCGTGACACGCTCTTTTTTTAAAAGGTTCTGCAGGTAAGAAACAAGTTTTGGAAGATCTTGAAGCCCTTTGATCATTTCGACTATTTGATAGCTTTTTAGAACTATGTACTCTATTATTTTGAAAACACCCGGGTTGTGGGTTGTTCGAGCTTTTGACATGTAATAACTTAAACTATGTTTTTCCTTCTCTTCTACATATTCTATGGTTTGGACTTATGAATTGAACTTTTCGCACTCACTCTTGGATTTTGGTAAATTTGTAATAGGGTGTGATTGGTATTTACACTTCTTGCAAATGATAATGATCCATGCTTGTGTCCCCATTTGTGAACGAATTATATATTTCAAAAAAAATGGTTTAAAAATCAGGGGCATAACAGAGCCCTCCTGACGGGTCGGAAAGATACTAGAAAACTTATGATTAGTCTAGCTGACAGGCTACTATCTCGGAAATAGCCAAAACCTAATAACTCTTTATTGATATTTGATTCTCATTGTGTTGGTACCTTGATTTCGTTAAGGTTGATTTTGGTCCCTATTGACTTCGTCAATGTAGAGGTGATAGACTTTAATAAACTTAACTCCTTTGATTTCATGATTTCATCAAAGTTAAGCATTTTAGAAATGATTGATAATTGGTTACTTATCTCCTTTGATTTGTCAAAGTTGAGCATTTTAGGCAAATATCACAAGCTGGATTTGAGTAAAGAAAAGAATGGGTTTGAGTCGAAATGGTTTTTAGAAATGAAAATGATCCTCATGCATGTATATTTCACATTCCTTGCCCTAGCACACATGCACTTCAATTTTAAAGATATTAGATATAGATTTCTCTACTATGCTTTTGCTTAATCCTCTAATTTTAGGTACCAGATCCTTCCTTTAAATTGGAGCTGCACTTTTCAGATTTTCGTTCTTGGACTTGGAGCATGACATCATACTAGTTGAAAAGTTGTTTTTCCTACCACATATTGTACTTTCTTTCTTCCTTTCTCGGAATGTAAATTGTAAAAGCTTGTAAACAATACATGTGGTTTTGTACCTTTCTTCTTTTCATTTGGCATGTACTTATAGGATTAAATATGAAAGATAGTTATATTCTCCTCTCTTTTATGACTTTATATTTATTTCAAAAAAAGGTTCAACTTTTCAGGGCCATGACAAAGGTTATCAAAAGGGGGAGAAGATGGGTCACATACCGATATGTGATGAAGCACATATCGATATGTGAACATGCTAATAGGTTCTGGATAGTGAAGGAAAATAATGAAAATAAAATAAAATTAAAATTAAATTAAAATATAAATAAGGAAATAGAAGGGAAATGGAAGAAAATAATTAAAGTAAGGATTAATTGTGCATTATGATTTTTTATTTATGTCTTACTTTAGTGTTCAAGCTATATTTTGTCTCTGTTATTGATGCTTTTTAGCTTGGACAAGTGAGGAGGCTAGTGGAGTCGAACCCTCAAAGAAGTAGGGTATGTGAGTTGTTCCGGTTATTCATATGCTTTAATTAAAAAATCAATTGTTTATTGTTTATCAACATTTGTCATTGTGATTGAATGCGATTTGATTCTAATGATAAATTAAGGCATTCACGAGAAGGATGAACAATGAGAACCATGGAACTGAAAATGATCTAACGGGCAAAGAACAATATGCAAATAAGGCAATTATGCTGCTATGTAGCCCTAATGGGTGATGAGTATGGCGATTAAGCCAAAATAGGTTGAATAGGCGATGAGTATGGCAACTATATATGCCAATAGTTGCCCGAATAGGCATTGTGAATGGCGATTAAGCCAATTTGGCCCTAATGGGCGAGGAGTATGGCCTTAAAAGGTGATGGAATATGGGTCAATGTCAAATAAAAGGTACACCAGAGTGTATAAATGTAATATACATAAAGGAAGTGATAAACGGAAGAAAATAACACATAATCTCATTACCTTTGCTTGTTCTGCTTCCATTTGATATCTAACATACTATTATTTTGTTGTTGTTGTTGTAGTTGTTTTATATAGTTTCTGATGAACACTCCTGAATTTTGATGTTAGATTCCAGATTTACAGGATTAGTTGGACGGTCCACTACTATCATAGGAGGTATTGGTGGGCAAGTCACATGGTAGCCGAACTCCTTATAGGATTAGCTTTGGTTTAGTTGATACTACTTGGAATTAGCTGCAACTGTTAACAAATCATTGTATAATTATGTTTCTGCTAAAACTCTACAAATGTAATAGTTTGTTAGAGGGTTAAAAGTTTACTTGATGGTTTGGGAATTCGGTTTTAAAAGAAAAAATTAAATTATTTCCATCTTGTTTTTAAAATAAATCATTAATAAAAGTTAATAATGTGGATTAGTTGACTATGATTGACATGCCTCGCATTGGCGAGTCCATTAGGGATACCTTGTCGGGGCAGGGTGTGACAATTATAACTCTTCCCCCTTAAAGGATTTTGTCCCCGAAATCAAAACTCTAGCTTATTTCCTATACATTCACTATTTCACCATCATACTTAATTATGTTCCCTCAAACAAACAACCTTCCCATTTCTACTTTACCTCTTTTTCTATTCTTAATATGAACTGTTGGGGGCGAACTAAAGAGAGGCCGGAGCCACGACCTCCTCCGGGAGGACCGCAACACATGCCAGCTATCAGGGGGGCGAGCAGTTGAGAGCCGACGATAGGAGCTCCCTGGGACTCGCTCCGGCACTGGAGCCTCACAGCCCAGGGATAGTTCCCTGCCGATGGTGCAGCCAGCCGAGGTCATGCGACCGAGCAGAAGCAGGGGATGACGAAGGAGGCTCCCCTGGGGCTAACTTCGGCGTAGAAGGGTTACTGCCCAGGGACAGCTCCCTGTTGATGACTCACCATACCGAAGGGTGTCCCTTCGGCCGAACAAGACAAATACCTCGACTGCAGGGAAGATTCCCTCGACAAACACACGCCTGACACAGACAGACACACGCCTGACACAGAGATCGGCTTTTCCGTGATTCCCGTTGTACTCCATACATGCTTTATCATCTTTTCTGTCGCCCAATGCTGTCAGGCAGCGCCGCCTGACACTGTCAGGGCCGACCTGTCGGCCGGATGTTCAGGCGCACAGAGGGGACAGGTGCACTGCCCCATGACGCAGCACAACATCATACTCGCGCCGAAACATGTGTTTCTCACTCTCCGATGGTTCTGTAAATAGAGGGAGCATTCAATGCAAAGGTAGACCTTCTCTCACAAGCCAAAGCTCTATCCATTTACTTTCTCTCTCTACAAATCCCTTGCTGACTTTGCCATCGGAGGGTCCACCGGCGACATCCACCGGTAGCCTAACGTTTCCTTCTTTTGCAGCCAAGATCTCAGCCTCATTTCCATCGCTAGCAACCGGGAACCACCGCAAGAAAGGCTTACCCCACAACATGAACTATGCATGTTATTAAAAGTTTATGTGTAACTGAAATAACCAAAACAAAACTGTAAATATGTACCTAACGGTGTTTCATACAATGCTGACTGCTGAATCAGTGAAATACACCCTCCTGGTGCTCTTGTCTTACAACAAACATCAATAATATGTTGAGGAAAATCTCCTAGACTCACTAACACCCTATGGTCCACTACCAACTCTACCTTAGACAATCCCAACTACCACACTCCTAAAGAAAATCATGTGTCTCCAAATAACTCGCCCAAACTTCCAATTAGAAGAAACGGTGATCAAGCGTTCTTCCAACCGGACCTAAGGGAAGATCAATAGACACACACAACCTTCTCCTCCATCACACAATCTCTACAACACAACATACACCGAAGATTATTAAACCTAGGCTCTGATACCACGCTAACACGTACCGTTCCTACACGACAAATAAAATGCCCTCACGGACACAGTAATGTGAATAAATAGAAAATACTATTATGATAATAAAATGTCAACCTTGGCTCATCGGCAATGTTTTTCTAACGTGGATGAATCAATGACTTTAATTTACCACATCGGGCAGTCGAATTCCAACCACCACAAGTACGTCTGCTTGCAATAGGAACATATATAATCATGTCCATCACGTCATTCACTGTCATATAATTGGCACTCGACCCTAAAATTAAACCTTTTTATTAAGGTTCCACATCGCTGCCCACGTTCGTCAACTTTCCCCACTTTACTCATCTTTTCACAATATGCTTATTAGGGGTGAAAGCACAATCGAAAAAACCAAACCGACCAAAAAAACCGACCGTTCGGTTCGGTTTTCGGTCAGCCCCGAATGTGTTCGGTTCGGTTTCGGTTTGTTGTATACTTTTTTTTGTTTTCGGTTCGGTGTCGGTTTTGAAAAAAAAAATGAACCGAACCGAACCGAACCGATTAGTAAAGAGATTAACAAAAAAATCATAAAAATATTAATTTACTGATTTTTAGTTTAAAATTATTTATGTAGTTAAAAATAGCAAAAAATTGGCAACAATACACAAAAAATCTTTTTTGTGATTTTTTAGACATTTTTGTAATATTTTTATTGATATTTTTCACCAAAATAAATGATTAATAAAAAACAATGCAAATTTCATAAAATATCAAAAAAACCGAAAAATCAAAAAATCGAAAATAACTGACCAAAACCGATCAAGACCGAACCGAATTTAAACCGAACCGGATTCGACCGGTTTCGGTTTCCATCATTTATGCACCGAACCGATCGGTTCGGTTTGAGATACCCCCAAAACCGAACCGAACCGACCGAATTTCACCCATAATGCTTATAATTTAAGCAATTAATCACACACAACCACATTAAGGTATCACATACTTTTAAATCAAGCCACTAGCATATTTTCCACATTTAGTTCCACAAACACATAATTGAAACTATGTAACAACAACCCAACACATTATGGTACAACATGCCATAAATTAAAGCATAACACATAATCACATTCTACCACTCCTAATCATGTTCCTAATTCAGTCCACAAATCACAAGTAGGTAGCAACTAAATCATGCTTTCTACAACTAAGTAAAAACAATAACGCAATATTTAAAATAACATAACAAACTCACCACCCCTTAAAGGGATTATACTTATGTTTTTTGAAAAGTCAAATATTATTAATATTATTTATTTAGTACAAATATTACAGCCGATTAGAAGAAAAATAAAAACACAGCAGCCAATCTATCCTAGCCACAGCTAACTCCTAACAGCAAGAAAAAAAACGAATTACAGCCAACAAGACACATCAAGGAAAAGAAACGAATTACAGCCAACAAGACACATCCCGCCAAAATTATACTAAAAGACTAAAAAATGAAAAATGCAACTGCACCACTAGGAAAGCCCTAGCTGACTCGACTGAATCTGCCACACCACTGAGACCTATCGCCGCCCCCCCTACCAGCTGCAGCCCTCTGCCCCCTTCCGCCACTGACCAACAACCGGACTCCCTCCCTCCATGCCACCGCCCGCCCACCAAGCTCAGAACCTCGCCTGACTCTGCCACTTGCCACCCAGCCCCTCACCCTTCCACGCGATCGCCTCCTCGCAAAAACTAGCCGCCGCTACTCAACATCGCCGCCCCCTCTCCTCACCGGCATCTGCTCCCCACACTAACCACCGTGACTACCTCTTCCTCGCCAGCAACCAGAACCCTACTGCTACACTCCAGAAATACGAGGACGCAAAACAGCACCACTAGAAAAACCCACCCTGCCTAACGCCCAGAGCCCTGCACTCAGCTTGGACCCATAACCACCACTACCTTCCGAAACCTCCGCCTTGCCTCCTCTACCGCCTGGACCCTGCCTTGCCGCCTTTACCTCACCGCCATAGTAGACTACTCCACTCGAACCTTTCTCGACCTCAGCATCTGCTTCCATCACGAACACGCTGCAAAAACCCAGATCTGGTCCGGATAGAACTGCTACTAGACTGCAACCTCCATGGAACCTAAAACATCCAACAGCAGAAGCTGGGATGGATTACAAAAATCAGGGGATGGAGAGTGCATTCTCTCTCTACTTTTAGAGAGAGAAGCTCTCAACCCTATTATTTATTTGGGCCGATACAATTGTTTTTTCACTTTTACCATCTCAAAATATTAGGGCCGATACAATAATTTCATATACTAAAGGAAAATCATGCTTTGTAAAGAAAGCTTCAATTTAGAATTCTTTAAACCATTAGATAATTAACTAATCAGAATCAAATCTCTTAATTAATTGATATCTTCCACAACATAAATTATAATCATTTTATTGCTTTTTACCATTAAATGTCCGATTTTCCAGCACTGATTAGAACCTCAGAACACCATCGGTCTATGCACCGATTCCTGCACTGGTGGCACTGATTCCTGCACCAGTGTTGGCATCAGTTACCCTCTGATCGATTTTTCTTGAATTTTTATTGGGGTTTACTCTAATAGTCTAACATACAATCCATTTATTGTTTCTCTAATTTAGAATAGCTATTGAAAAACACAAATTTGAAGCTTGAATTACCTTGGATCACTTTGATCTTCACCTTAGGTTGAGCCTCTAATACTTCTGATTGTACTTCGGAAGTTGGGTTCTGAGTTTGCTGGTTGAGCTTTTTCAGAAAATATCCGACCTACTATTCTTCTTCTTAATCTAAAAACTGGGATTTCTCTCTCACTCACTCTGTCTCTCTCACGTATGTTTTTCCCAGATTGAGATTATATCATATATTTCTAATATTTTATATTTTGTAGATGACTCCTAAGTGATTTCTAAGTTAATTTACTGCCACTTCTAACATAAATTTTGACACAACCATTGATTTCACACATACACATATACATTTAAAAATGTTAGAGACACATAAACAACTCTGTTGTCACTCTCTCACACTTCTTACATTTGAGACTTGCATGTTTATAGAAAAATAACATCTCCCCACCTTAATTTCTCGTGTTCTAACAAATATGTCCTCTAACTTAATTGTATTTCATAATTAATCCAAGTAAATATACTTACAACACATTTGACATTTATTTACTTTCAATGTAATATTTTTACACTAAACTTTATTTTTATTACCTTAGGAATGAGTATTACAACTCTTCCCCCTTAAAGGATTTCATCCCCGAAATCGAATCTCCAACATATTTCCTATACATTCACTATTTTACCATCATACGTAATTATCTTCCCACAAACAAACACCGTTCCCACTTTCTACTTTACCACTTTTCTATTCTTAATATGAACTATACACGTTATTAGCAGTTTATATATAACTGAAATAACTGAAACAAAATTGTAAATATGTACCTGATAGTGTTTCAGACAATGTCGACTACTGAATCAGTGAAATACACTCTCCTTGTGCTCTTGTCTTACAACAAACATCAATAATATGTTAGGTACAACCTCCTAGACTCACTAACACACTATGGTCCACTACCAACTCTGCCTTAGACAACCCCAAGTACCACACTCTTAAAGAAAACCACGTGTCTCCAAATAACTCGCCTAAACTTCTAATTAGAAGAAGCGGTGATCAAACGTTCTTCCAATCGGACATAAGGAAAAATCAATAGACATGCACAACCTTTTCTTCTATCACCCAATCTTTACAACACAACATATGTCACACTCCGAAAATTTTAATTAATTTCCATATAATTTTCCTTGAATTTCTATATTATTTAGTGGAAATCCTATAGAAATAAATCGAAAATTGTTGATTTGAACCTCTCCCGGGACCCACGTTTTGAGTTGAAGGTGTTTGTGATGTTCAGAAATGGGTTATGGAGTGTTTATCAACGTCTGGGTGATCGCCACATCATTTGGCGATCACATAATTTTAATTCAATCCTTCGTATCCCTCTTGGTCCATATCGAAATGGGGGTATCCCCTCTATATATGTATATCGAAATACCCCCTTCTGCCATCCCCCTTCATATTGTATTTCGATATACACTTACAGTGTATATTGAAATGAGCCTAGTCTGCTCCCTTCTGAATTTGTTGCATTTCGATATAAGGGGGAGTGGGAATTTCGATATAGGTGGCCACTGGTGGCCCCATCTTGTGTTCATTTCGATATTCACCTTAGGTGCATATCGATATGTGAAGACTCTACATCCCATCCTTTAGCTTGTATTTCGATATACAGTTGCCCCATCCATTTGTATATCAAAATGCAAGGCATTTTGATATGCTCCATCCCTCATCGTATTTCGATATAGGGGTCCTCCCTCATCTCTTGTATATCGAAATATGGGGTCTTTGCCCTCCCCCACAACAGATTGCACATCGATATGCAATCTTTGCATATCGATATGCCGCCCAGTAAGGGCATTTTGGGGATGCAACTTTAGGTTGATAAATAAATCATTTTAACTCAACCCTATGTTTTTACACTTGCAAATATACAAACTAAGTAGCCACGCTCTCCTCTCTCTCTCTCTCTCTCTCTTTCTCTCTTTCTCTATACGTAAGTCTCTCTCTCTCATCTCTCCTATTTCTCTCTTCTCTCTCTCTCAATCTAGACCTTATGGAGCAAAACTGTCTTTATTAACGACGATCACAAGCTCGTGCTCTATGCATCTATGGGCATGGATCATGAATTGGAGCACAAACTCTCAGCTAAGGTTCAAGGGTTCATTATTTTGATAATTTTTTCTATCCCTATGGCTCCTATCTTTGGTATTCTTGCTTCCCCTTCTAAATTATTTTGAGAAACTCATGTGTTCTATGAAATGGATACGTATGTTGTGTATAACTCTTAAAGCCTTGGGTTCTTGAGTCAATTTGGATCTCGTTGTGTTTCCTACGAGTTTAGATTCCCCAATCATTTTGGAAAACCCCCAAATTTTGTAGAAACCATAGATTTTTCTAAATGTTGATTAATTTGGGGAAAAGCTTGATTTACTTATTGAAATTGCTAATTGGGGTCTAGGAAGATGTTTTGATCCATTGAAATCGATAAATTAAAAATCATACTTAAATTCATATTTTTGGGTCAATAGGTATAATTAGGAGGTATTTGCCCTAATTGGAATAAGAAAATGAACAAGGTGTTTAAGTGGCTTAAAACATGGGAGATTATCTATGTCACGACCCAATCTGACAATTATCAAGGTAATTACCGTATTACTAACCTGGCAATATCATAGTAACAGATTACAACTAATAACAACTCTAAAAATATCTGCAATTGAAAAACTGGAACTGCTGATCTCATAAATACATACAAGAAATACCACAACAGGGCTCAACTAATTGGGTATAAACAAGACCCGGGCCCAAATAAACTAAAATAACTAAAACAATTAAACATCTGCATAACTTGATATAAGCTACTAAGATACAAACTGAATCACTATCATCTACTAGAACAAAAACGGACAGAACCTCCACACTAAACACTACGCTGCAGCTCGAAAGGTGGACACGCTACTTGCGATTACCTAAAATCGTGTAAGAACATGTCAGCATAGCGGCATGATGAATATATAAGAACAATGTAAATAAGAAATAAAATAAGTGTCAAATTTCGTTTTTAAATTATCTCGCTTCTCTTTTACAAAACCCTTTATAAAATATAGGATTTTCTCATCTTTATTTCCAATTCCATTCAACAAAATTCTTGAATTACAATACCTCCTTCTCAAATATTTTCCACTTTCCATTTCAAAATATCCTTTTAAATATATTTCTCAAATATTAGATTGTTAACTTTTCCTTCTCAAAACAATTTCTATTGAATCCAATATTGATCCATAAATCACATCCGTCATAAGATCGAGTAGGAATCTTTTATAACTTCATTATCTTGCTTTTGATACATACATACTACTAATATAACCAAGGGTCATTCAAATCCGTTGACCAATGTTAATTCCAGACCTGTTATCCAAACAAGTCATTCTCGATAAGTACACATGTAATGAGTTTAGGGCCGCTCCACCTCCCAGCAGTAAGGTACTAGCACTCAAACCTTCAGGTGTATATATATACTGAATCACGTTGTCTTTTTAGGCCAATCAACTCCTTGACATAAACTCCGAGGTAGATTTTAAGTCTACAATAGTATAATACCGTTAAAATTTGCCAAAATACTTTTTAAAGTATAAATAAAAAATTCTTTCCATTTTTCTTCTTTTCCAAATCACTTAATAATTTACCATCTTCTTCTTAAATTTCCAAGACACAAAATCTTGTCTTTTAAAACCAACATAAACTATTTGTTTACCTTTTTCTACTAAAAACCCTTTAGAGATCAATTTCCCCTAAAAATTCGTTTTTGCAAAGTTCTTGCTTAAATATATATATAAATATATATTATCAACTTATTTATAAAGTCCTGAAAATACTCACAAAATATGATCTACACAACGTCCTTCCCTTTCCCCGCAGCGGTGGATGATGGCGGTAGCTGTCTGAACCTATTAAACAATAATATTTGTATAAGGATATTAACATTAAATCAATATTTTAACGATCATAATGATTTGATCTTTAACAGTATATTCCTTACTTTTATTATCATTTTTTTGTTTTTGTTTTTTTGTTTTTCTCAATTATTTAATAATTTTTCTAAACTTATTGTTTTTTCCAAGCACCCTGATATCGATATTATGAATAGTCCAGATACCGGTATCTGGAATATTACTGGGATACCGGTTTCATGATTTTCGGAATACTGATTTTATGAGCTCTGCCGGGATACCGGTATTTGGGACAAGCTGGGATATCGGTATCTGGGGAAAATTCTAGGATACCGGTTTCTACCAACTCATGATACCACAGTCATGTATTTTCAGGATACCGGTATCTAGAGAATCCGGGATACCGGTATCTGAGCAATTTGTAGAAACTTCGAATTTTCATGGTTTTTGCATCTGATGATCGATTTGAGCTCGAAACTTATCCAATTTTGATAAGATAAAGTTCCGTGAAATCCTAAGATTGAGTACTAACTGTTACATAAAATTAGACACGAAACTTACCTCTTTTGGTGATGTCTTGATAATTGAATTCGATTTTACGAGAAGTGGATTTTCACAGAACACTATTCATCATCTTCTTCATCGGATCAAATCGTTTCTGGGTTCAATTCCTTACAACACTTGATTTTCCTCTCAATCAAATACTTCCTTACACTCTAAATTTCGAATTCTGGTTACTGGGCTGATCTCCTACGTTTCTTGATTTGCAGAACAACTATACGACTGCCAAATGGGTTTTATGAGTTTATCTATACTTATGTTTTTGTTTTGATTAAAACACAACAACACATCTGTAAGTTCGACACATATACACATTGTTTATATATTTCTTGACACCTCATTGTGGATCCGACAACACTTTCATGCAAAGGCTTATACAATGTCGTATGAGTTGATCCTTCTTCGTGTCAATTTCTCACATCGACACACACACACACACAGACATTTCTGAGTTTTCTTCTAAAAATTACATTTCCTTTCTTTGACTTTCAATTCTTGAACTTTGGCCCCTAAATCTTAATATTTTCTTTCAATTTATTTTTATTCAATCCTATTCCCTTTTGTTTAAGTTCTAAAAATTTCTGAAAAATTCCAATAAATCTTATTTGTAATTTCCAAGCTTCCAAAATTATTTTGGTTATTTTTACTTCATTTCATAATATTTTTAATGATTTAATGTCCTTATTAAATCTTTAATTACCATTTAATTAATTTATAATTAAATGATTAAGCTTGTTAAACGTGAACAGATTCCACAATTCTCCCCTACTTAAAAGAATTTCGTCCCGAAATTAAAGACGTACTTGAGATGAAAAGATGTGGATAATTCTGTCTCATGTTTTCCTCAGTCTCCCACGTAGCTTCTTCTATCGAATGATTGCGCCACAATAACTTGACCAGAGGAATGGTTTTGGTACGAAGCATCTGATCTTTTCTATCAAGAATTCGAATTGGCTCTTCAACATAAGATAAATCTTCTTTTATTTCTATCATCTCAATAGCTATAACGTGTGATGGATCTGGTAAGTACTTATTGAGCATTAACAGATGGAATACATTGTGCAATTACAACAAATTTGATGGTAAATCAAGTCGGTAAGCTGTAGCACTAATGTGATCCAATATTTCAAATGGACCAGCATATCGTGGGCTAAGTTTTCCCTTCTTGCTAAATGTCATTATTCCTTTCCACGGCGATACTTTGAGGAAGACAAAGTCCCCTTTCTCGAATTCTAAATTTCTTCTCCGATTATCTACATAACTCTTATGCCTGCTCTGAGCTACCTTAATCTTATCATGAATTGTTTTGATTTTATCGGCTGTTATCTGAACTATTTTTGGCCCTAGAAATTTCTTTTCCCCCGCTTTGGCCCAACATATCAGAGTTCTACAGTTTCTCCCAAATAACGCTTCATAAAGTGCCATCTCAATAGTAGCTTGGTAACTATTATTATAAGCGAATTCCATAAGTGGTAAAAGATCATCTCAACTCCTTGAAAATTCTAACACGCAAGCTTGCAACATATCTTCTAAGGTTTGGATTGTTCTTTCAGATTGTCCATCGATTTGCAGGTGAAATGTTGTACTAAACTTCAATGTTGTTCCTATTGCTTATTGCAAACTCGGCCAAAATCTGGATGTAAATCTTGGATCTCTATCAGACATAATAGATAGCAGAGCTCCATGAAGCTTTACAATTTCATTGACATATAACTGAGTCAATTTGTCAAGACTGAATGTAGCTTTGATAGGAAGAAAATGGACTGATTTGGTTAATCTATCGACAATCACCCATATAAATCATGCCCTTTCTGAGTACGTGATAAACCAGAAACAAAATCAATTGTAATGTGGTCCCACATCCATTCAGGAATCGGTAGCAGTTGCAATAATCCTACCGGACGCTAATGTTCTACTTTTACCTGCTGATAGACTAGACATCTAGATACGAACTATGCAACCTCTCTCTTCATGCCTAACCACCAATAATGTTCTCTCAAAGCTCGATAAAGTTTGGTACTGCCTGGATGCATGGCATAGGCAGAACTATGTGCTTCCTCTAAAATTTCCCTTTTTAAATTCTTATTATCACGAACACACAAACGATTCCCTACCAACAAAGTTCCCTCATTACGAAGAACAGAATCTGATCGCTCCCCCTTTTTCACTTCCTCAATAATCTTCAACAACACTGTATCTTCTTTCTGGGCTTCTTGGATTCTTTCAATCAATAACGACTTCAATTTTAAGGTTGCTAACAAAGTTCCATCTTCTTTCATCCCGAATCCTACCCTCAACGATTTCAGATCAAAAAATAGATTTAACCTATCACTCTTCATGAAGGACAACCTTGCAAATGACTTTCTGGTTAGGGCATTAGCTACAACATTAGCTTTGCCCGAATGAGACAGAATAGTACAATCATAGTCCATGATCAGTTCAATCCATCTCCACTGCCTCAAATTTAGATCTTTTTGCGTGAAGAGATACTTTAGACTTTGATGACCAGTAAAGATCTCACAAGTTTCTCTATATATATAGTGCCTCCATTACTTCAAAGCAAAAACAATGGCTGCCAATTCTAAACCGTGTGTTAGATAGGCTCGTTCACGAGTCTTTAGTTATCTTGAGGCATAAGTAACCACTCTACTATGTTGCATCAAAACACACCCCAAGCCTTGATACGAAGCGTCATTATAGATTATATATCCCTTAATCTCGTTGGAATAGTCAATATATGTGCGGATACCAATCTATCTTTCATCTCTTGGAAACTCTGTTTACAATCATCTGACCACAAGAATTTGGTTTCCTTTCTGGTTAGTTGGGTTAAGGATTTGGCAATAACAGAGAAGTTTTGCACAAAGCGACGATAATAGCCAGCCAAGCCTAGGAAACTTCTTATCTCAGTCACATTTGACAATCTCTCCCAATTGACAACTACTTCGACCTTTGCAGGATCGACAGAAATACCCTCACCAGATACCACATGACCTAAAAATATCACTTTATCCAGCCAAAACTCCGATTTACTTAGTTTCCCAAATAATTTCTTCTCCCTTAGCAATTGAAGAGCTAAACGCAGACGACTTTAATATTCTTCCTTGTTTCAGGAGGAGATTAGGATATCATCAATAAAGACGATTATGAATGAGTCAAGATATAGTTTGAACACTCTATTCATCAAGTCTATGAATGCTGCTGGAGCATTGGTCAATCCGAATGGTAAAACTATAAATTCGTAATGACCATATCTTGTTTAGAATGTAATCTTAGATCTTTCTCTCTCTCTCTCTCTCTCTCTCTCTCTGACTTTTAGCTGATGATAGCCCGACCGAAGATCAATCTTAAAAAATACCGAAGCTCCTTGCAATTGATCAAACAGATCATCAATCCGCAGTAATGGATACTTGTTTCTAATCGTTATCTTATTCAATTGCCTATAGTCGATGCAAAGCCTCATACTACCATCTTTCTTCTTAACAAATAAAACTAGTGCCCCCTACGGTGAAACGCTCGGTTTGATGAAGCCTTTATCTAATAGATCCTAAAGTTGAGTTTTCAATTCTTTTAGTTCTAGCGGTGCCATTCTATATGGTGAAATGGATATCGGGGCCACACCTGGTAACAATTCTATCGTAAACTCGATTTCTCTATCAACTGCTACCCCTTCAAATCTTCTGGAAACACATCTGAGAAATCGCTAACTATAGATATATCTGAAATCTTTGAACTAGGAATCCTAATATCTACAACATGAGCTAAGAATCCCTGACATCCCTTCCTCAATAACTGCCTAGCTTCCAATGCCGAAATCAAACAAAATGAAGCGATCTTTTTATCACCATAAATCTTGAAAGATGGTTGGTTTGGTATATGAATTGTCACCTTCTTTTAAAAGCAATCCATTATAGCATACACCCTTCCCTGTCAGTTTTTTGCTGAGGGACCGCCTGAACCTCTTCCCCTTGCATTACTAGCAGCACCTCTTCCCCTAGTAGGAGAGTATTCCCTACTGAAGACGGCTCTGCCAAAAGTCAAGGGCACTCTGATCTCTTGTGGCCTATCTACCCACAATTATAGCATGTGATGGCTCCCTAAAAGCAATCCCCATCAAAATGACCTCTCCGATTACATCAGTAGCACACAATCCCTAAAGACTGAGATCCAACTGATCCCCTTCCCTAAAAACTTCTCGACTGCCATTGTGGATGACTAAAAGATCCCCAACGCGGATCACTACAACTCTATCCTCTGCCAAGAGCTGCATGGAATGACTGTGAAGGTCCCTTGAAAAACTGAGTACTCTGACCACCATATGATGTGCTACCATATCCTCTCTGAAAAGAATTATCAGTGCGAGCCTTCTTGAACTGCTCCCTTCAGCCATCTGCTTTCTCTATATCCCTCTCGCGTATCTTCGTCTTGCTCACCAACTGCTTGAACTCCTGAACCTCCAACAATGCAACTTGCGGTTGAATTCGGGAATTTAATCCCATCTGGAACTTCTCACATATAGTTGTCTCCGTAAAGACCATGAATGACGTGAATCGCGATAGAGATGTGAATTTCGCCACATACTCATCCATTGATAATGATCCCTACTCTAGCATAAAAAACTCCCTCCTCTTTTCTCCTGATAGAACTGTTAGAAATACTTCTCATTGAAAGCATCCTCAAACTGATTCCATCTGATAACCACTTCTGCTCCAGTCGGTACAACGGTCAACACCCTCTATGTGGCCTCCCATCAATTTTGTGCCTCATCAGCAAGCATAAACATTGTTAGACGCAACTTATCATTATCAGCTACTTCTATAATCACAAAAAATCTTTCTTATCTTCTTCAATCAATTTTCTACCTCCTCCTTTCCTTTCACACCTGAGAAGCTTTTTGAACAATGATGTATTAATATCAACTATCGGCCTTGGGTCCAGAGCTTGAGGCGTAGACTGTCTCTCAAAATAACTGGCCTGATTCTGAGCCATCTGAAGCATTACCTCCTGCAACTGCCTCATAGGATCAGCTTTGCCTTGATCCTCAACCCTAACTTTCTGCGGAACATTTTGCCCTTTCTGCCTCTAATCAATAGAGACTGTAGACGCTTCATTCGCAACTTGTTGATTTTCGGTAGCCATGATTCTGTTTACAACAGAAAACAACAATTAAAATTTTAGATAAAACAATTTACGTTCTAATTTCTCGATGACATCCTATTGTCCACCCTTCAACTGACTCAACAGTCTATAGAACCCCTAAAACCTAGGCTATAATACCAAAAACATTGTCACGACTCAATCTGATAATTATCAAGAGAATTACCAGATTAGTGATATGACAATATCATAGTAACAGATTACAATTAATAATAACTCTAAAAATATCTGCAACTGAAAAACTAGAACTGCTGATCTCATAAATAGATACAGGAAATATTATAACAGGGCTCAACTAACTGGGTATAAACAAGACCCGGGCCCAAATTGTAACACCTCAAATTTTTAAGTAAACAAAAATTTGTTTTTTGAAGTACATTAAACTCAAACACTGGGGAGTTAATAGTTACTATACAGAAGTATTGCAGTAGAAGTTCTCATTACATTCATCATGATATAATACAACAACTGAAGGAGTACAGGGAAAGAAGAGTACAACTGCTACAGTACAATATAAACTGAAAACTGAAAAGAGAGTATATAGATACAGGGAGAACCAAGGCTGTAGCTCCTATGGGAACCAGCTGCCAGCTTAGTCTCCAAATCCACCTGCAAGAGAAGCCCTGCAACACAATCTTGGAAAGAGAGAGAAAGGAGGGTCTGAGCAAACCACGGCTCAGTGAGGTAACAACTAACGACTACAAAGCATGCATGAGCGCATGCAAACCTAAGTGCCACAAAGCCAAAGGAAACACAAGTAGAAGGTAAGGCACAACACAAGCACGCATGCACACACCCAAGCGATGCGAGACTAAGAGTTCAAACAAGTAGAGTCAATCAACCTCACCTACTCTCAACCCAATCACAATTACAACACGACCGACACCCATAAATCACTCACAAGGAATCCAACACCCAAATGCCCTCATCTTCACATCATCCTCACGTTTATTGTTACGGTTCTGGGTTCACATGATTACATTTGATATTGAATATTGGAGTTACACATTTATTTCATTTCCCCACCTTGGCCCGCCCAAGGGGTAAAGTAATCCCATTACCAACTTTATCATTTTGTTCTAATATTCATTTCCGGTCGACTCCCGAACAAGCGAGCCACCAGCCTCCCCTAGACAAGGGCGAGAAGATTACATGTGTTAAGATTTTTCCAGGATCCCGCCTGCCGACGTATCAAGTATATTCCGAGACTTTCGGGAACTCATATCTCCCACCTATGGCCAAAGGATCTTATTCCTAGATCATCACCCGTCAATGACATCTAGTAATTCCGCGACTTGAAGGGAACGCGTATCTTCCACTTAACACGATAAAAGGACTTGGGCAAGAATCATCCAAGTCAACCCCACATTACATTTCTTTGTTCCACAGGCGAGTTTAGGTGGGTGATTAAGGATTGGATAAGGGTGGTCCTCGTGAGATCCATCTCTCGTATTGGATGATCATTACATTCATTGGGTACATTACGTTATAGATCAACCCATCGATTTTCCACGTTTCCACCATCCCTTTAAGGTAAGGTCCATCACCAATTTCCAACCTCCCGTCGTCACAACACTAAGGAGATTCATACCAATCACACCGCAACGCTACGAGTACTCAGGGAAAGTCACAACACCAGTATACCCCAAGAATTTCCACGACCAATCCTGAATGGATAGAAGGTTTACCATCATCGACGACAAGGGGGGAAATCCCCATTTCATCACAACTCACACTCTAGTGATACCATAAGGACTGAAGTAAGTCAACATGCTCCCAAGTATTCACTACTATGACTCGACATGATCGACACACCCAAAATCTATCTCAAGGCCCAATCGGGCAATTCATCGAACGTTTGGCGCCTATACAAGTCTAAGGGTAATCATCAACACACAAATTATTCTCTCCACCTCTACACCACTCCAAGATCGACACGATCACCCTAGGCTAACCCGACGCCAACAAATCGAACAACAAGCAAAATGACTACGCATAGGGAATCAACGATCGAACAAGCAATGAAACATAGAATGGAAATACGCACACCCACACATACTAAGTAGAAGTTAGAAATTACCCACCGGAGAGTCGCCGGAGAAGTCGCCGGAGAAGTCACCAGAAAACCTCCATGGCCGGAGTGAACCAAACTCACCATCGCGAAGATCTCGAGATGCTCTACAACGTTTACAATGATCAAAACCTTAGACGAGCAACCCACATAAAACCTAGGGTTTTGGAGAGAGAGAACAAATTACCTAACTAAGCACATCACTGCGGAGAGGAGAGCACGGGGAACACCGTTGGAACTTCGCGTTTCTTCCAATTCCTTGAGGATGGAGAGATATGGAAGAGAAAGTGAGAGAGGGTAGGAGAGGGAGGTAGAGAGAGAGTATTAGGGTTGCAAAATGGGGAAGACAACCCCAATTGTTGGACCAAAACAATATATAGGACTCCCTATGCATTTACTAAACTGCCCCTCATTAATCCAATTTTGCGCACCAAAGTGACTCACGGCGATCAGTCGGCAGTAGTATCGTTGACCGGTTGAGGCCTATAAAAATTCCACACTGACCAAGCTCGTCCAGTCGACGACGGTATGGTGTACCGGTTGACACGGCCATTTTTGCACCGATTTGGAATATTGATTTTCCGAGAGTATTTTGGTCCTAACTTCTTCGTCCAGACTCTGATTGAAACGATTCAAGTTGCGTTGGGTTCACAATTGAATTCTCTACAACTTCCATGAATAAAGAATTTTGATTTAATAAATTCATTAGAACGATAGGAAATTATTTAAAATTTTCGGAGTGTGACAAACTACCCACCTTATAAAAATTTCATCCTCGAAATTTCTAAGGTCAAGCGTCACGGCACAATGAAGAACGGAAGATTTCCCACAAGAATCAATTTTCTATGGAGCACATAACGAAGAATGAACAAGTTCCCAACTAAGAATAACTCCACGATGGACCCACAACTAAGATTTGGATGATACGCTTTCCACTTCTCCTCACGAATGCGTCAAAATAGATTTTGAACAACTTCTCAACTCACAGACAAGACCCAAAAAGGATCCCACAACGCAAAAAGGAAACAAAGGAAACTAAAAATATGCACCATCTTCGCCATGAAAGGCAAGAGTTCCGTAGAAAAGAGAGATTTCCGCACTTCCAACGCGACTACACACCGCCCGAACAATAGAAATAGAAATTCTCAAAGCAAGAGTGAGGTATTGAGAGTCAAACCGCAAGGATAATTCCCAGAAAATTCCTACAAAATTTTCAAATGCATCACAACAAGCTACGGACAAGCCGAAAGGGCGAGAATGCGCCAAAACATCAAGGATACAGAGGGACACGCCACGGATATACCGACACGCGAGGGATACACCGAAGACATGCGGACACGTCATGTCACGCCCCATCCCGGACAACTGTAGAGCCAGCCATCCAGGGACGGACACGTGGCAATCAATCACCACTAAACTAAACACCACTCTCAACAAGAACTAAAAAGAAACTACTAAACTGAAAATAAAAGAAAACTCTCAAAATACATAAAATATACCTGAACAATCTACTGAAACACCAACTCCTCATACCAACTACTCGTGCACCTCAACTGCACAACTGCACAACTGCTGGACTGCTCAACTGCTCAACTCCTCAACTGCTGGACTACTCAACTCCTCAACTGTTGGACTGGTGGACTCTAACTGAACTGAAACACCGATCACCTGGAAGGAAAAGGGAGGGTCAGCTAGGGAAAACTGGTGAATACTCAAATGAAAAACATAAAGTAGAGGGAGTAAAATAACTAAGGACCGCCTTTATATTTCAAAATATACACCCACGCACCCACGCACCCACGCCAATAGAACGCACACCTTTTCAAAATCTATTTCTTTTATAAAACACCCATTTGAACACACACTTCTTTTAAAAAACACTTTATCTTTTAAAACTCTTTTAAAACACTCAACTCACACAACACTGGAAAACAAGGGAAAACACCAGAAAATGAGTCAACACGTCACACCACACCACACCACACCTCACTTGAACACACCACACCACACCTGAACACACACCACACCTGAACACACCACACCACACCAGAACACACACCGCACCATACCAGAACACACACACCACACCAGAACACACACACACACACCACACCTGAACACACACACACACACACCACACCACACCTGTGAGCCATAATAGCCAAGGGTCATTAAGTTCGGTGACCACCCGTTTAAGTCAGATCTGATACCCTAGGTACATTCTTGGATAGGCACAAGTAATGATCCAGGGGCCACTACACCACTCCCAGTGGTAAGGACAAGAAACACCTGTATTGTCTCATTTAATTGTGAGAACCCGGCTGCACCACCAATGTGCATATGATCCATGGAACCACCTGTTCCACAACAAGGCTATTTAAGTTCACCAAAATCCTCCTTTTCAAATTTATGAAAAACTCCTCATTTTAATATTCTCAAAACACCTTACACCATTTAAAAATGCACCTCTCATTATACCCCCGACTCCTTTTTAATAAAACACTTTATTATAATAAAATCACCCGTTTTTATTTTACAAATTATTCAACCAAAATATTTCTCCCAAAAATCTATGATCCGTAGATTTATCACCATTTGCAAAACACCTTTCAAAACACGCATTTGTACATATATATCTATATATTAAAAAGGGCTCTAAATTATGAAATTCACAGAGTACTCACCTCACACCAAAAGACCCGCTAAGCTGAAGATCCTCCTAAAGAATCCACTAGCCCTGACGCTGCGCTGAAGACGACAACAGCTTCTCGCCTAAAAATCATCAATGCGCAATATAAGAATAGAAATCGCGCTACGAATATATATATATATATTTTGAAGAATTTAATATTCTAATTAATTGCTTATTTTTAATTATTTAATTTATAGAATTTACCTCAACTTGTCTTGATTCGCGGAACCGGTCCAATCACTCAAAAGCCGTCACAACACCGTCTAAACAACCAACTCTATTCACGTGCAACCCCTGCAATTACAACAATAATTAACTAAGTGCTTATCCACAATCGCACACACGCACACAAAAACACCCACAACCACCACGCACGCACCAAACAACCACCAAACATCCCTACCACCTCCACTTCACAAAACACCGCCGATAACCCATCGCTGAACACCAATCCCAAAACAGCAACCGCAACCACAAACCACCAACCTGCAACCCGATCCACTTGTCAGAATCACCTAAAACATTGCCAAAACTCGCACAACCACCACTCCACCACCACAACCCAACTACACAGCCACCACACCTCAAACACTATTACAGATATATATATAAATACAGCCACAGACGCGTGCATATATATACAACCTATACACATAATATACAGATGATATACATATAAATATACCTCTACGAACCTTCGCAACAGTTGTCACCGTTCAGATCTATCACTGCGCAGCACCGTCGTCGCACCACCTTGAATCGTCGCAGCCACCCGCAGCCGCGCTAGCCCAGCCACCGCTCTCCTCTTCCCCCACCGCCATCACAGGCCACCACCGGACCTCCTCCTTCGCCGCTACCGCACAGCCGCTCGCCGCCCATCCTCCCCCCTGCGTCGTCATCTTTCCCCTCTCCTCCTCCCCGATCTCGCTCTCCCTCTCCTCGGTCTCTCCCTCTCTCTCGCGCACGGGCCCTCTCTTCTCTTTTCTCTTCTCTTTTTCCTTCTTCTCGAACCTCTGTTTCCCCCCATAACCTCTGTAATTTCCCCCCTCCTTAGGTGATGTTTTGTTACATATGTTTTCCACTGTTTTTGTTAATCTCGGTAACCAGGTGGCATCCCTTACTTCTAGCCAAGAGTATCTCAGCATTAAACTTATTTACACATGGCATGTAAATGCTGGCACCAACTACTCAAATTATTGTTTCTATTATTTTTTTAAACCCCTTATTAGTGCATGCATC
>NMUG010000466.1:0-22231 GCA_002855965.1 Monotropa hypopitys | reverse complement strand
TCTCAATAATGGAAATGCCACAAAGAGTGCCTGAGAGAGAGACTAACCTACTGTGTATCAACCTACCAAGAAATACCGAGAGATTCCTTCTCTAAAATATTGCTAAGTGAATGAAACGGAGAGAAAAGTATGACTCGTATGTTCCATGTGACGGAACGGTGAGTTAGTTTGAATTTATTTCCTTTGCATATTTTATTTTTCTTGTTTTGTTGGACTAACATGCAGGACCATTTGGCCCAAGTTGGGGGATGCCACTCATGCCGATCTTTTACAACTCCCTAAGGTGATATCTCTTTGTTCCTCTTCTCTTACGTACCTGTCCATTTTATTCTTTTTGTGGACAATGAGGACATTGTCCATTTAAAGTTGGGGATGAGGGCACTAATCAAATGTTTTCAGTCATGTAAAATATTTTTTTTTTGTTGTTGTTGTTTAACTCCATTGCAATTCGACTTGACTTTTGATAACTGATAGGTATTGTTAAGTGTCATCCAGGTAGAGTTTGGTGTAATTTTGCTGTCTTGGTTAAATATGAGAATTTGGGCACAAATGAGAAAAAATGCACATAATGATTACTTCATTGAACTTGGTTTATTATCGGTGCTTTAATAGAGTCATTCTACATTCATCTTGCACATGCACACTCGGGATTATTTCGGATAGGGATTTTGTGTGCACACTTTAGCTACCTTTGTGTGATTTACATGTCTGTTGTTTTGATAGTCCTTCCTAGTCCAGAAAAAGAATAAATGAGGGTCTAAATCGCTTGTTCCCCTGAATCGCACTGAGTAATCGGGCCTCTAGCCTCAGCAAGCTCTGAGAGTTCGCGTAAAAAGGTGCGAGAATGGAAGGATTTAGCATCCTTGGCTACTTTTGATTCGTAGCCTTTTCGACTCGAGGAAGTAAATCCATAGGGGTATTCGTTACACCTAGTTCCCTAAGACCATTCGGTTTGTGTATTACTGATTGAAAGCTCGCTACACGGGTTGACTAGAAAGCTTAAGGGATCAATACATTGCATGGTCATATGAAGATTTTGAAAATGGTTGGTTTTGATTTGAAGCCTTTTGGCCCAAACAAGTAAGTCCGTAGGGGTGTCCTATACACCTAATACCCTAATGCCTTTTGGTTTGGGAGTCGTTGATCAAAAACTCATTACACGGGCCAATTAGAAAGCTTAATAGACCAATTCCCTGTACGACCATTGAAAACATTTATACTCTCTAAAAATATGAATAAGGATGGGAGGGGCTGGAAGAGCCATTAGATGTCATGAATCTCATGTAGGGGCTTGAGTGTGTGCATTGAATCCTAATCTAGATGGAATCCTTGAATTACACTTGACATATGTTTTGTGGTTTCACTTTAGCCGAGTACCGATTGATACTTTGATTTGATGGCAAACACATATTAAAATGCACCAAAATAAAGAGTTCTCTTATATGAGTTTGAAAATAATTGAAACACCTTGCTCCAAGTTGGTAAAGCACTTGCATACACTTTTGATGGACCTTTTGTTGAGTTGGAAATCAATGGATGCTTGTTTATTTCTTAGTTAAGTGTGTTTTATGGGTGAACGCTGCGGAAAACCCTCACGAGACCATACTCGTCCTACCGGGGCCGCCTGGGAGTTCAAAGGAACTATCCTCGTTGTCTTGTGTTTATTTATTGCTTTCATTTATTTCTTTGCTCGGGACTAACAAAGTGTAAGTTAGGGGATGTGATAGGTACGGAAACGTACCTTATTATGTTCTATAGACGTGCATGTTGTTAGTCCTGAGTTGCGTATTTAATAAGTTTTGTGGGATTTGCAGCTTCATTCAATTTCTTAGGGGTTAAGCGAAAAATGGGCCAATAAATATAAAGTGGAGCATCCGAGGCTAAATTGATGAAGTCTATCCGAGGATAGGTAGGTGTCGATGTTCCAAGTAGTATTTGTTGGGGGGTAAGCGTTTCTTGCGGTGGTTCCCAAACTGCTAGCGGAGGAGATCAGCGGAGCTGTGCTGCAAAAGAGAACACGTTAGGCTACCAGCAAATGTCACCGGTGAACCCTCCAATTGCTACATCACCAAGGGTTTAGAGAGAGAAAGCAATTCGACAGAGCTTTCGGTAGGGGAGAATGAGTACCTCAGCATTGAATGCTCTCCCCCTTATATAGGGTCATCGGTAAGTGGTTAACACGCGCTTCGGCGTGAGTGAGCTGTTTTTCTGCGTCATTGGACAGTGCACCTGTTCCCCCTGTGCACCTGAGCGACCGACCGACAGGTCGACCCCAGCAGTGTTAGGAGGCGCCGCCAGACAGCATTGGGCGATAAAAAAGTTGAAAAGCATGTCTGGCGTGCTACGAGAATCACGGAAAAGCTGATCTCTGTGTCAGGCGTGTGTCTGCCATGTGCGCAAAATCCGGGATGCTGTCTCACGAGTGAATCTTCCTTGCAGTCGAGGCTTTTGTCCTGTCTGGCCGAAGGAGCACCCTTTGGTATTGCTGACCTATCGGCAGGGAGCTATCTATGGACTGGAATCTTGATGCCGAAGTGAGTCCCCGGGGAGCTCCCTCTGTCAGTTTTGATTTGTTCGGCCATTCCATCACTGACCTGTGCTCTGGCCCTCCCGGAGGAGGTCGTGGCTCCAGCCTCTCTTTGGTTCGTCCCCCAACAATAGCCCCTCAACCCCTTTGGTCAGGGCATTTTGGCTAAAGCGGGGTTGACGACTTGTTGTCGAACAGTCATGCTGGTGCCGAAGAGGAAGAGCGCCGGACCACTGGAATATCTTGGATTTTGGACTTCTGATAGCTTTATTGAACCGTCAATTTGAATTTAATGACATGTTGCCTTCTACCCTGATGGTGCTTCTGCCAAGATATCGTGTCAATAGCTATCAGCCCAGGTAATTGTGTCGGAGCAACACTTGTACGTTTTGTGGGTAAACGAAAACTTTGGAGGTCGCTTCGGCCATGCCACCGAAGAGTTGCATGCACGTTTTATAGACGAACGGCAACTGTATGCTACTTCATCCATGCCACCGAAGAGCTATATACATGTTTTATAGATGAACCGCAATTGTAAGCAGCTTCGGCCATGCCACCGAAGAGCTGCATACACGTTTGGTAGATGAACGACAACTGTAAGCTGCTTCGGCATGCCACCGAAGAGCTGTATGCATGTTTTATAGATGAACGGCAAATGTAAGTTGTTTCGTCAATGCCACCGTAGAGCTGCATGCACGTTTTATAGATGAACGACAACTGTAAATTGCTTTGGCAATGCCACTGAAGAGCTGAATGCACGTTTTATAGATGAACGGCAACTGTAAACTTCTTCTGCAATGCCACCAAAGAAAAAAAGTCAAAATTCGAGACAAGAATTTCTGAGAAGAGTCACTTCATTGATTGATAAGGGCCCTGGGCCAAAAATACATGTGGATTAGTGATAATAACGCCTCAGGTTGGTAGCATTCCACGGCCTCAGTATCGGTGTGCCGTCTAATTCTTCAAGTCGGTAAGCCCCAGTCCCTGCCTGGACTACCACCCTGTATGGACCTTCCTAGTTGGGGCCGAGCTTGCCGTCGGAACCCTTCTTCTTCTTGCCAACAACCTTCCTTAGGACGAGGTCATCTGTTTTGAAGGCCCTAGGCCGGACCGTTCGTGCAAAGTTCCTTGCCACTCTTTGCTAGTAGGATGCTAGTCTGATCCTAGTCGAGTCTCGACGTACTACGGCCAGGTCTAGGTCCTTTTCAATTGTTGTGTTGTTGGTGGGCTCATCAAATGCTTCGGTTCTGATGGTCGGCAGTCTGGCTTCCAACAGGATGACGGCTTCCATGCCGAAGGCTAATGAGAATGGGGTTTGCCTCGTAGAGTGCCAAGGAGTCGTTCGGTAAGCCCACAGGATGCTGGGAAGCTTCTCGGTCCATCTGCCTTTTGCTGCTTGAAGTCTTCTCTTAATGCCGCTGCCAATCGTCTTATTTGATGCTTCGGCATGCCCATTGCCTTGGGGGTAGTGGGGTGTTTAATTGTAGATTTTGATTCTGTGTTCGGCACAGAAATTAGTGAAGAGATCCCCCACAAACTGAGTGCCATTGTCTAAGATGAAGGCGTATGGGATTTCGAAGCGAGAGACAATGTTCTTCCATGCAAACCTCTTGACGTCCATGTCTTCTATGGTTACCAGAGGTTCGGCCTCTAACCATTTGGAGAAGTAATCTATTGCAGTGATGAGGAATTTGAAACCTCCTGGCACCGTAGGGAGCTTGCCGACGATGTCTAAGCCCTACTGAGCAAAAGGCTATGGACTGGTCAAGGGGTTTAGCTCTTCGGCAGACTGTTTGATAATTAGGGAGAACCTTTGGCATGCATCACACTTCTTTACTATCTCCTCTCTGTCGTCCATAATCTTCGGTCACCAATAACCCTGTGATATGGCCCTGTGAGCAATTGATCATCCTCCGGTGTGGGCTCCGCAGCTGCCGGCGTGGAGCTCTTGCAATACTCCTTCCACCAGTGTTGGATGTGCAAAGAGGAGGTACGGCCCTGAGAATGACCGTGTGTAGAGTTTGGATTTGGGGCATAGCTAGAACCGAGTCGCCTTATGGACGATTCTGTGGGCTTCTCTTTTGTCTTGTGGTGGGGAGCCGTCCTTGAGGAAGGAGATGATAGGGTCCATCCAACTTGGACTCTGGCTGATAAATAGGACTGCTGATTGCTTTGGCACTTCAATGCTCGGCTGATCCAAGCTCTGGATGCTGACTGTCCTATGCTCCTTGACTTCTGTTGCTGAGGCTATTCCTGTCAGAGTATCGGCATGGGTGTTTTGTTCCCTGCCGACCTGCTGGATTTGGAATTACTTGAACAGTCCTAGCTTCTCCTTAGCATTCTGCATATAGCTTCTCATATGCTCGTCTCGGCAGTCGTAGTCACCGTTGACTTGGTTGACTACGAGCTGAGAGTCGCTATAGACTTTAAGGCTCTGAATTTACAGCTCTTTGGTGGCCTTCAGCCCGGCTAGTAGGGCTTCGTACTTAGCTTCATTATTGGAAGCACTGAAGTTGAGCCGGAGAGAATGTTCGTGAGTGATGCCCTCTAAAGAGACAAGGACGACTCCGGCTCCATTCCCCCGGTAATTTGAAGCACCGTCGACAAACATCCTCCATGACTCTTGATTTGGCAAAGGTTGTGGTTGGGCTTGGTCGAAAAGCGTCTCTTCGGCATGAGGCTCCTCTGGCCGAGGAGAGAATTCGGCCATGAAGTTGGCCAAGATATGACCTTTGATGGCTGTCCTTGACTGGAATTTGATGTCGAAGTTTGCGAGCTCAACGGCCCATTTGGTTATCCAGTCGGATAGGTCGACTCATTTCAGAATCGACTGAAGAGGGAACTCGGTCAGGACCACAATGGTATGCGCCTGGAAGTATGGTGTAAGTTTCTTGGAAGCAATAACCAGATCATATGCAAGTTTTTCAAGAGGGAATGTCACGACCCAACCCGACAATTATCATGGTAATTACCGGATTAGTGACATGGCAATATCATAGTAACATATTTCAACTAAACATGTTCTAAACAAACATCTACTAAATAAAAACTAAAACTACTGACATCATAAAGGAGTACAAAAGATAGTCCAACTGGGCTCAACAAACTCGGTATAAACAACACCCGGTCCCGAATAAACTGAAATAACTGAACAACAACATAGTAGCCTACTACAAACTACTGAGAAAGAACTGAACTGATACCATCAACTAAATAAAGAAAGTAGAACATCTGTCTAACTCAACCCTGCAGCCTGAAAGGTGGATGACTCTAACTGCGATCACCTAAAATGTGTAAAAACACGTCAACACGATGGCGTGGTGAATATATAAGAAAAGAATAAATAAGAAGTAATATTTTTTCCTTTCTAAACATTCTCTTTTCAAGAAATAAAATTCCTTTTTTATTATAAACTCCTTACAAGTATAGATCATTTCTCTTTATTACCAAAAGTGTGAGTAACAATTTTTCCAAATATTCTTCAAACCTTTTTCTCATGTTTTTCCAAATGTCTTTATAATATATATATCAAATATACGATTTCCAATATTTCCTTCTCAAATTCATTTCAATTAGATCTAAATATTGATCCACATTCATCATAAGACCAAATAAAGATCTTTTCATATTTTCCTTTCCTTGCCTTTCATTTATACATAATCTATATATATATATACTTTACTAGTATAGCCAAGGGTCATTCAAATCCGTTGACTAACGTTATTTCCAGATCTGTCGCCCAAATAAAACATCCCTGATGAACACATAGGTAATAAGTTTTGGGGGCCACTCCACCTCCCAGCGGTAAGGTACTAGCACCCAACCTCCAGGTGCATATATATATATAAACTGAATCTCAATGCCTTTTAGGCCCAAACAACTCCTCGATATAAATCCCGAGGTAGGTTTCAAGGCTATATAAGTATAATACTGAATAGATCTGACAAAATAATTTTTAAAGTATAAAACCAAAATCTTTTCTACTTTTCTATTTCTTCCAAACTTTCTCAAACATCATCTTGTATATTGAATTTCCAATTCCTATTTATCTTTATCTTTTAAAACATCATTTCATATTTGATACACTTTTCACAAATCATCACCTTTTTTAAAAAATTCCAATTTTATAGAAAATCATCTTTTAAACACGATTAAATAGTCTACTAACTTATTTATAGAGTTCTAGATATACTCACAAAGTATGGAATGATTATGCAATGTTCTTCCCTTTATTAGCGGCGGTGGATGGTGATGGTAGCTCCGAACCTATTTAAACAATAATATTTAATTAGGGACATAATATGTTTATTTTCTAAACAGTATATTTCCATTATTATAGATTCTGTTTTTACAAATTATATGTTTTTATCATTTTCTGCACAAATTTCAAATCTGCTCATTTTCTTAAAAATACCAAGATATCGGTATCTAGGCCTGCTCAGATATCGATATCTAGGGACAAGGCAAGATATCCATTTCTGAGTACTAGGATATCGGTTTCTTGGAACCTACTGAGATATCGGTTTCTTGGTCAGACTGAGATATCGGTTTCTGATATCTAAGATACCGCATGCAATAAGGCTCTGGATACCGATATTTGAGCCTACTAAGATACCGGTATCTGGGGAAAATCCTAAGATACCGATTTCTGAAATTCTAAGATATCATATTCATTAAATACTGGGATACCGGTTTCTAAGAAATCTAAGATACCAGTATCTTGAATTTTCTGCAGAGCTCAAAATTCTCATCCATGGAAGTTCTGATGATCCTATCTTCTTCATTTCTTAACCAAATTCGACCAAATAAATTCTAATAGACTCTTAAGAATTAGTACAGTCTATTATATGAGTTTTGGCTCGAAAAATACCTCAATTGTTGGTGTTTTGAAAATGAATTCGGATTTTGCGATGAGGGGATTTCTGAACCAGACACTATTCACTTTCTTCTTCGATGGAAAATCTGATTTTTGGGTTTCAATCCGAACAGCAACCAATCCTATGATTTCAACCACTCCCTTACACCCCTCAAGAGATCCCTGTACACTCTCTCTCACGAATTTGGTTTAGTTTTGCAGTTGGTTTTACAAAGTTTAAGTCTGATACGTATTTGAGTTATACATATAGCATTTTGTATATTAATGGCTGTTTTCCTAAAATTTTCGACACATACACAACACCTCCTTCATTGTTTGACACTTGGTTAGGATTTGGACAACACATCTCATACACATACATAGTTTACATCGATCAGTACGTGTCATGTGTTCCCTTTTGTCTTCTCTGTCATGGCCAACTGATCTAAGCTTCCTTTTTTACACATTCCTCCTTTGTTTATCTTCTTCATGCGAGCTTCTGAACTTCTTTGAGGGTCATGGGGTCTTCTATCTTCTGAATGGCCAAAATCTGGGATGGGTCGGCTTCGATTCCTCGACATGTGAACAGATAGCCCAGGAACTTGCCTGAGCTGACTCCGAAGGAACACTTCGAAGCATTGAGCCGAAGCTTGTGTTTTTTTCAGAATGTCAAATACCTTCTGCAGATCCGCCAGATGATTCTCCTCGACCTTGCTTTTGACCACCATATCGTCAATGTAAGCTTCCATAATGTTGCCGAGCTGAGAGTTGAACATTTTAGTGATCATCATCTGATAGGTTGCTCCAGCATTCTTGAGGCCGAAGGGCATGACTCTGTAGCAGACCAGACCCCTAGGAGTGATGAATGCTATTTTCTCCTGGTTCTAGTCGAACATCGCGATTTGGTGGTACCATCGGTAGGCATCTATGAAGCTCATTCTGGGATGTTCGGTCATTGAATCGACTAGCTGATCTATCCTGGGAACTGGAAAGCTATCTTTGGGGCAAGCTTCATTGAGGTTAGTGTAATCTATACAAACCCTCCATTTGCAGGTCTTCTTTTCAACCACCACCGTGTTGGCCAACCAGGTGGGATAGTTCACTTCTCGGATCGCCTGCGCTTCGGTTAGACGATCTACTTCCTCTATGACGGCATCGGCATGTGCAGTTGCCGATCGCCGGGATTTCTGGACGACAGGCTGGCACTCCGGTCGGACGTTGAGGTGATGACTGAAGAAATTTGGGTCCACACCCAGCATCTTGTAGGGCGTCCAAGCGCACATCTTCACGTTGCGCTTCAAGAAGTTGATCATGGCCTCGTTGTCTGCTTCGTCCATATGAGAGCCCATAAGAAAGAATCGCTCCGGATCATCGGCGTTCAGAGGGATGGTGACAGGGTCCTCAATTGATTTTTTCGAGGCGCTTGTACTGACGTCCTCCAGCACCGGCTGGTCCGGAACCTCCACCCAGTGAAACTGATCAAAGGTGACCTTGCCTTTGACAGGAGCGATATAGCATTACTTTGCGGACGTTTGGTCTCCCCTAAGCTCTTCCACTCCTCTGTTACCAATGAATTTTATGACCTGGTGGTATGTGGAAGCCTCTCCCTTGATGCTATAGACCCAGGTTTGGCCCAGGATAGCGTTGTAGGGTGATGGGACGTCGATAACCACGAATTCCACCTCGGTAGTGACCGAGCTGATGGTCATTGGAATGAGGATTTTTTCAAGTGGCCAGACGAATGACGCATTGAACCCCACCAGTGGCACGTCAGTCGGTAGTAAGGATTTTGCCTTGTATCCCATTTTATTTAACAGGGAATAGTACATAACATCCAATGTGCTGCCGAGGTCGATGAGGACCTTGTGGACCTGACAGTCGGCAACCTGTAGGGTGACGACTAGCGCGTCGTCGTGTGGGTGTTGAACCCTCTCGGAATCCTTATCTGAGAATGTAATAGAGTACCTGGAGTCTGGCCTCGACTTCTTTGGCATGGGCTGCAAGGCCAGGACTTCCTTAGCCTCTATCTACTTGAGCTCTGACCGGAGATGCTCCTCTCGTCGGTGATCCACCATCCCATAGATCACGTTGATGATGCGTAGGACCGACTTTGGATCTTCCTTCGGCATGACGGCAGCAGTTTTCTCCGCATCAACATATTCCTGAAGGTGGTCAGCAGTGACCATCTCCTCAAGGAAATCCTTGTAGGCTCGGTAGTTGGTCGTCAGGTGGCCATTATCCTTGTGGTAGGAGCACCTAAATTTGTCATTTCCCCCTCTGGCGGCCCCCAATTGCTTCTCCGGCCATCTGAAGAATGGCTCCTTTTCGATTTTGCGAAGGAGAATAAATGTTGGTTGTTTGAAGACGGTGGTATGGGTGACGAATTCGTACAGTTTGTACATTCGTGGCTCCCCTGGCTGAACAATGTTGGTCTATTTTCTTATGACCGCACTGTTGTTGTTGGAATCTTGACGGGAATGCTGATCGGCCCTACTCCTCTCCTCTTTGGCCTCTTCAAGTTTTGCGTGGAGCTCGATTCTGGCCATGAGCTCATTCATGGTTGCCGAAGGGAACAACATTAGATCTTCGAACTCTCAGCTGGAGTGATCTAGACCGAGCTTGAATGACGTCACCGCAATTTTTTTATCGCAATCTTCGATCTCGTTGTAGAGGTCCCAATACCGGGCTGCGTATTGGTTCAGAGATTCTGACCTCGCTCGCCGAAGGCCAAGGAGGGAATCAACCTCTTTCTTTACCCTAGAGCTGGTGATGAATCGAGCCAAGAAGGCCGTTGAAAGGTCTTTCCACGAGGAGATGGACCCTATTGGAAATCGGTCAAACTAGAGCATACCAATCTCTCCTAGGCTGGAGAAGAAAATCTTGCACATCAAGGCATCCTCCCCTAAGTAGAGGGACATCATCTGCCGAAAGTGCACAATGTGAGTGTACGAATCTATGTTGGGATCGTATTTGTTGAACTTGGGGGCAGATAAGCCCACCAAAGGCCTCATGGCCTCAATCTCTGATGAACACGGAGAGTAGGAAACTCTATTTTGTCGGCACGACTCATAGGTCCGAGCCGGTAGGACCTCCCTTCCTCTCTTCTAAGTGATCTCTTGCTCCGAATAAGGCACCTGGCTGTCTCCTTGGCCACTGTGTCTCTAGTTCCTGTGTAGTGACAGCTCCTGTGCTGGGCGAGGTCTTTGAGCTACTGGGAACGCATTGGGATCAAGGCGGTCAAAGACAGCTGATCGATGACTCTCGGCTGAACGCTCGTCCCTATACCAGGGCGGCGAGACTCGGTGCCTGACGTGACGGTCCTCGTTAACCCTCCGTCGGGTAGGGACTTCCTCCTCCTTTCTTCCAAGTCTGTTCAAGATAGAGGGCCTGTCTTGATCAGATCTGCTTATGCTATGGGAAGGATCCTGGTACTCTCACTCGTCCTCCTCGGCACGACTTGGTGTTGGTGCCACTCTTCTCTTCTTGGTAGCCTCCCTTAGGAGGGTCATCTCGTGCATGAGGGCGTCGATTTGGTGATCCCTCCAGCCCAAGTCACCTTCCAACTTACGAATATACTGTCTAGTAGTGAGCTTGGTCGGGGGATCAGGGCACGTATTGGTGCGATGGCTGTCATCGTCGGCACGGGACTGTTCAGGCGTACGGACAGCAGAATCCTCTTGCGTTGCAATCCCCTTTCCCTTGGCCCTTTGGCCATCAGATTGATTCCCCTTCGAGGTTTGGTTCTTTGAAGCCATCTTCAAGCTAGAACAGAGAGTTTGAAAAGTTCGAGAGTTTAAGAAGGGGATCCCCAGTGGAGTCGCCAATTTTTGGGGGTATGCATTTCTTGCAGTGGTTCCCAAACTGCTAGCGGAGGAGATCGACGGAGCTGTGCTGCAAAATAGAACACGTTAGGGTACCGACAAATGTCACGGTGAATCCTCCGATGGCTAAGTCAACAATGGTTTAGAGAGAGAAAGCAATTTGACAGAGCTTTGGGTAAGAGAGAATGTGTACCTCAGCATTGAATGCTCTCCCCCTTATATAGGGCCATCGATGAGTGGTCGATATGCGCTTCAGCGTGAGTGAGCTGTCTTTCTGCATCATTGGACAATGCATCTGTCCCCCTGTGTGGCTGAGCGACCGGCCGACAGGTCGGCCCCAACAGTGTCAGGCGGCACCGCCTGACAGCATTAGGCGGTAGAAAAGCTAAAAGCATGTCTGGCATGCTGCGAAAATCACAGAAAAGCTGATCTCAGTGTCAGGCGTGTGTCTGTCATTTGCACAAAACCTGGGATGCTCTCTCACGAGGGAATCTTCCCTGCAGTCGAGGTTTTTGTCCTGTCTGGCCAAAGGAGCATCCTTCGGCATTGCTGACCCATCGACAGGGAGCTGTCTATGGACTAGAAACTTGATGTTGAAGCGAGTCTCCGGGGAGCTCCCTCCGTTGGTCCTAATTTGTTCAGCCATTCCATCACTGACCTATGCTCTGGCCCTACCGAAGGATGTCGTGGCTTTGGCCTCTCTTTGATTCGCCCCCTAACAGTATTGAAAAAGACTGAAGCTTCAAAGACCCATTGAAGAAGAGTAAAGAAAATCTCCCAGTCTATTTTCAGAAACGGCAGGTATCGATAACCCGAAACAGCAGGTTATTGATAACCCAGCAAAGAAAAAGTGCCCAGCATATTTCCCGAGCAGATGGTTATCGATAACCATAAAAGACCGGTCATGCGATTGTACACTGGTAGGTAATCGTAGTGTGTGTAGCGGTGCTTGATTGATCCTGTAAGTATGGTAAGAGAGTTGATTCACTGTAAGACGGGTCGTGTCGCTAGACAAACCATGCCATTGAGACGAGTTGTACTGGTGAGACGGGTCGCGGTAAGTGGCGATCATCTATGCTATCCTGTGATTCGTGGATATCTTCCGACCATAACCATAGGGTTGCAACCTATGATTATTGGATGTGCCAAATATGATTTGCGCTTATTGTTAATAATGAATTGGTGGACCAATAGATTATATATCCCCTAACCCCGTTAGTCCAATAGTTAAATTCCATTTAACTTAGTTCTTAAGTTTTAAACTCGAAAATTCCAAATCAAACCTTTTCTTCAAAACTAACTTAGGAACCTTAGTCTAATTAAAGAAATCATTTCACTTTCCTTGTGTTTGACCCATGACTTACCACTACTACATAGTAGTATTAATTTTCGGATATAAATTGTTTTTTTGATTCGCACACGACAGCAATTAGGGACCATCAAACACATACCGAAATGTGTCCCAAGGGCACCAATGCTTATACATGGGCATACGAATACCCATTTTGAACCCCGATTAATTCAAATTCATTAAAATCTCCAATAATTTCTATAATTAAGGCCCAATCTTTAATTTAAATTCGCGAATATTCTCTTTTAACTTGTTTTTAATTTCTGAGGTGTGGCAATTTTAGTAGGAAAACATCCTCAAACTCATTGACTACCAAAATATCTTCAATATTGGACCCTAATTTATGCATATCTAGGGCATAAGCTAAATACCTCTAACAACCCTTATGTAACAATCTCTTAGATTCAATGCTAGAGATAAGGCTCATTTTCCCTCTCACTTTCTCATCATAAATTTTAAGGTTTTCTTTTCCTGGTATCTTAAACACAATTTCCTTATGAAAACAATCTAGAGTAGCATAGTGTATAGCTAAGAAATTCATTCCCGGAATCACGTCAAAGTCAGATGTAATCAATAGTATCAAATCCACCAATAAAGTTTCCCAATTAATTTTAAACTCACAGGTATGGTAATAGGTGGCAACATAAAACGTGTCTCCAATGGGGGTTTCCATGGTCAAAGCATTTGGAAGAGGTACAAAAATGTTACCCCAAAATTTGTAATAAAATGTAGAAACAAAGGAATGTGTGGACCCCGGATTAAGGAGTGCACGTACGAGATGCCCAGCTACAGAAAACATACACGTAACCACGTCTAGAGATGTGTGGGCTCCCTGTTGTATAATGGAAAATACTCTCCCAGGTGCTACAGGAGCTTTGATTCCTTTCTGTCCTTCCCCAGTCACACTGCCCACTGAAGAAGTAGTTAAAACTTTTGGCTTGATATAGTATGGTGCTATATGCCCAAATTCCCCACAATTAAAACATTTCAGACTTCTGGGTGTCTCACTCCTCTCCGGACAGTTTCGAACAAGATGGTCGGGTGACCCACATTTAAAACATTTCCATCTACCACCAGGTCCACTTGACACTGATTGAAGACTTCCCCCTTGATCCCCTTTTTCCCCAATATCCACCACCTTAGGATTTTGAACTGCTCTACTCTTTTCTGAATTGGGGCTTAGACTCCTTGGGTTTACCACTTTCCCCACTGGACCTTTGGGTCATACTCAATCTGCTCCTTTTAAAGTCTCTCGGTGTTTAAACATCTCTTGGACATCCTTGCCAATCTTCCTGGCCATATCGACCAAGGCGGCGTAATTCCATTCATGGAATGATGTTAATCGAGTTGCAATACTCAGTGCCAAACCACTTTTAAACCGTTTACATTTTCAGCATCGATGTCTACCAACTTCGAAGCATATCGAGATAGAGAGGAAAATCTAGTATCATAATCCACTACAGATATTCTTTCTTGTTTCAAATTGATAAAAGTAGCTTACTGCTCAAATCGATAACTTTCAGAACAATATTGGTCATTAAAACCTTGGATAAACATAGCCCAAGTCACGACCCTCGGTACCATCGGTTCATCCCAAGGCAAAGGAGTCGTCCATTGTCGGCTCACTACCTGCCACCATATTACAGCCTCACCCTTAGATTGAAAGAGGCTAACAAAACTTTCTACTCGTCGGTTACCCCCATTAAAGTAAATACTCTCTTGATACTCTTCAACCAGAACTCAGCCTCACTAGGTAAAAACGTACCCCCAAATTCGCTCGGAAATAATTTCCTAAACCACTTTAGTAACCCAGTGTTGGCTCCCTCTACAACGGCTTGAATCGCTTGCCGTTGAGCAAAAATAGCCTAATTTTTGGCTACGTGGGCTAGAGCCATCATAACTCTATCCATATCACCCACAACAGGTGTGTTTCCTGGAGATGGAGGTTGGTTGACTTCTCTAACACCTAGTCCGATGCACCCCACATCCTCGGAATGTTAGATTTTCCAATCATGTTCCAATAACACAATATAGATAACTATATAAAACACATATCCTCATTTAACAAACAGTCAAGAGTACCCTTTGTTGACTCACATCACATTCTAAGGTCTACTACTAAATCGACTCTAGACTCAACGCTTCCAAGAAATCACATATAACCATTTACTTGCAAAGACTTCTAACTAAAAGAAACGGTGATCAAGCGTTCTTCACGTTATCCCTCCTGGTAGCCAACAAATGCTCATAACATTATTAGATTTACCACTTCTCATACCCCACTTCCTAGGACCATTTTCCCAAAACCTTAGTTCTGATGCCAAAACTGTCACATTACATACCATTAAAGTCAATTAAATAACCCTAATGATAAAAGGTGCAACTAATCAACTCCAAATCCTATATTTGCAACTAGTACAGTTAACCATTTTTATAACATCTTATAAAAATATCCAAACTCACACTATCATTATTGCTATTTCATTACACAAGCCATGTCCATGTTTAATCCATGACCTAATACAACAAGTTTCTTCATATTACAACATTTCTTCAAACTCTCAAGCATATTGTACAACCCATAATTCAAGACAACAACTAATAAAACTACATTGTACAATTGTGTCACGTGGCTTGGATGTTGTAGTGGACCAATCAACTATGCTCCGTACCTAGATTTACAAGTATAAACAAAACAATAAATACAAGAGTTCATTAGATACAATAGAACACATCGCATAACCATAAAATATAGGTACAAGAAGTACGTGAATAGTAAACAACGTGTCCAACAAGATTTCACCATCATTTATCAAGTCTCTACTTATTTAAGATGTCAATGCATCACTGCCCTTTTATGGATATATTAAGCCCATATGTTTGCTAGCAACGGACGATAACATCCCAACACAGTCACAACGACTAGCAGTCTCATTGACTCAACAATATTTATTTGATTCCACGGTCCTAATAACTAATAGTCTCAGTAACTAGAGATTTTATTTATTTCCACAGTCTCGATGACTAGCTACTTTATAATTATTATCCTACATTCCATCGTGGATAACCAATTTTCCATTTAAACATTACAACATGAATCAAGTGATAGTGTACAATCAACCCACAAGCATTATCATATGTCTATCAACATACTTGACCAAATAACATTACGTCAACACATTCATATCTCAAGTAGATCAATAAACTCTACTTTACTTAATTTTCGAGGATGACACCTAAACACACTTTACCCACAGGTTAAACAATATGAAGCAATTGTAAATAACATACTCACCTCTTATTTAGTCGCACCAGGTATGTCTTGAGACGTTCTTGGTAAGTTAGTCTAGTTTCATGAAATGATTAAAAAGGGATTTAAGCATGTAACTATCCTTCCTAAACCCTTACTTATTTTTAATTCTTTTAAGTCGTTTAAGGGTCTTACCTTAAACTCCGTTTCCCACATATATATACATTTACTTTGATTCCCCCTTTAATTTCATTAACTCAACCTTATTTTTTAAATATTTTGTCCAGATTTGTGGTTACCGATAACCAGGATTTAGACCGGTTACTGATAACCAGAATTCAAGCAGGTTACTGATAACTAGAGCCTATAGTTCCTACTTTGCGAGGTTCTGTTGACACATTACCAATAACCAGCTAGATTAGGTTATCGGTAATGTAAGTTTCTAGGTTTCTGGGTTTTTATATCCGAGCATGTGGTTACCGATAACCTGTCCAATTGGGCTACAGGTAACCCAATTTTTCTGGGTTTTTGGGAGTTCGTAGTTACAGTCATACACAGACACACCATACATGTACAATCGAACACAACATACAACCACTCCCAATCGCGCACACATACAACAGAGTCACACACACACACACACTGCACACAAAATTGCACACATGCATGTACCTACACAGCCACACGCACCACTCCAGCACCCACACCAAACACATCACTACTGCCCGGCCACCACAACACAATCCGCACACCAGCACAACACACACCAAGCACAACCAAAATCATACACATACTGCTCAATCTCTCTCTCTCTCTCTCTCTCTCTCTCTCTCCTTGCATGATCTTCTTCTACCGATTCAATTGTTGAATCAAACGTTTATTTTTCATTCATCATCACTTGATTTGTTTTTGCAACACACATATCTCTTTTTGTATGCATTAGGGTTAATTAAAGTTCTCACCCTGTAAATATCCTATTTTTAACTTGGATCTCCATAACTTAATTAATTTCTCAATTTTCTCATATTCCCTACCTTATATCCATTCGATGCCTTAAAGTTAGACCTTTATTTTCGTTATTTTATTCATGCCATTTCCCTAGATTCTTTCTTGTAAAATTTATACACTTCTCAAAACATTATTATAAAAAAATAAACGAAATTTTTTAAGAGAGTATTACAATATCACTTAGAGATTGTTACTCGATTATTTGTGATTTGGCATTTCATGTTATATCACATGTCATGTTCATGTGTAGTTGTAGCATCTATTTATTTTAGATTAGTACAAAGTTTAATTTAACTAATAAACTTCTGAATTTTCTTTATTTTATTACATTGTGAAATCTAAATTGGGATAGCTAGCGTTTGTCCACTATAGAGTCAGAGTTGGGAGCTTATTCGAGGAGATTCTAGTAGTCAGTAGTTTTACTACATGTTCACACTTCTATTTTTTTTACATTTGGGTACTTGAGAATCTATAATATGCTAGTTTGGTATTTGAGTAAAAGATAAAGAGATAAGAGAATAAATGTTAAAAAGAGTTTATTGGATAATAGTATTGAGAGATGGTGTAGACATTTTATGTGTCATAGAGGTATTTTCTGTTTAGTCATGTTACCTTATCCGTGTGGGCATTCATATTGTCGTACGGAATGGGGCATGACATAGACATTCAAACTAGATGACCTTGTCCTCAGGAGAGCTATTGGAGCTCATAAAAAGCAGAATCTAGGCCCCAATTTGGAAGGTCCGTACCGGGGTAACAGACATCATTGGTTCGGGATCGTACTGACTTGAAGACCTTGAAGGCCGTAGGATCCCAAGACCATGAAATGCTAATAACTTACGAATGTACTATCATTGAAATTTTTTCTAAGTGCATTGGTTCGGCTCATTTTTGGGAGTCCTTTCTGGCCAATCTTGGGAGTTTTTACTTTTACCCAACCATCCATTATTGGGAGTGATTCGGTCCAGTATTGGGAGTATTGACACATTACGGAACAATAAATAAAACCATGGTTCAATCCAATAATGAAATTATTTCATCCGGTTATGGATGTCTTACTACGGTCTAACTTTGGACAGAGAAGCTTCTACTTCGGTCCATTTCTTGGGAGATTATATGGACGTGCAAATATCAGTATAGATCCTTGGTTCGGTCTATCATTCTTCGGAATTGTTTGGGGGCATTCAATTCGAACAATTCCTAAGTGGGGGCAAGTGACTACCCTATGGTCAATGACTACCGTACGGTCATACGGGGCAACGGTCAGACATGCAAAAATAATCCGAAGTCAGAAAGTTGAGAAAATTTTAAAGAAAAGGATCTGTATTACATTACATCCAGGTGGTCCGGCCCAACGAGCCAACATTTTAAAAAGTTCAAAAATTAACAAAGACGACACACAGGCTGGAGCAAACTTGACACATTGGCACACTGTACCAGAAAGACAAAAAAAAAGAGGAATCACTGTGGTAGCTCGGAACGGACCGCTTCCAAAGGAGTCGGGTCAACAACAACCAGAGGCTCCTCGATCAATGTAATTTTAGCCAGATCAGCAAGAGCAAGGACCGGAGCAGCAAGAGCAGGGGCTCGAGGGGTAATTGTGTGAAGCACCTATTCAAGTGGAACCTCATATACATCCAGACCGTGGAGATAGCCTTTCTGAAATCCTAAATTATTGCTACCTGTCGGGTGTACTCCCATTAGGCTTCATCAAAATCGATGTCATACCCATTGGCATATGCATCTTCAAGCTCTTTCTTATGCCGAACAACATCCTCCTTTCTAGCCTAGATCTCATCTTCCACGGCTTTAATTGTGAAACATGTACGCGTTAACTAGGCGTAATTATTAATTAGGAATTAATTAAATTGTGTTTGAAGATTTAATAAAGAGATTACAATTCATTAAAATTATTATAAAATAAAGTAAAAATATCCGAAATAATTTTAGAAGCTCGAAAATATCAAGTAAGATATATTGGAATTTTCCAGTAATTTTTGGAGTTAAAATAAAGGAAATAGATTGATTAAAGAGAAAATTAAAAGAAAATAATAAACTTTGGGGGCCTAAGTAAAGGAATTGGAAATCAAAGGGAAGAAATGTGGTTTAGGAAGAAAAGTCAGAAATGGCTATGAAGTTGTCGTGTGAAGGAGATGACGTGTGGGATGTGTTATGAATATACTTGTGTATGTATTTTTGTATGCGTGAGTTGTCCAAAAATCTATAGCTAGGTGTCGTGATTAGGTTTTGTGTGTATCAATCGGTGGTGTTGTGTCAAAACGTGGGAATATGTTGAATGGTAGCCATTGTCGACTTATACATGCATATGTATAACACCTGCGAATATCATCAAATGTTCGTAAATCAAAATTCGTAAGTGCAAACCAATTCGAGAGAGAGAAATCAATTGAGGGATTGAGGAAGAGGGCTTGAGTTCGTGAGGAATCAACTAGCTACAAAGATTAAACTAGAATCAAATTCAAACGAGGAAGATGATGAATAGTATTTTGTGAAAACCCAAACTTCGCAAAAGTCGATTCAATTATCAAATCATCACCAAACGAGGTAATCTTTGTGTCTAAATTCATGTAATAGCTTGTATTCGATCATAGAATTCCGTAAAATTTTAACCGAACCAAAAAGATTGAGTATCAAGCTTGGAATCGAAATTTGCAGACAAACCATGGAATTCATAGTTCTGCGAATTTCATAATACCGGTATCCCAGAATTTCATAATACCGGTATTCCAGAATTTCATGATACCGGTAGCCTAGTTTTTTAAGATACCAGTATCCCAGAATTTCATGATACCGGTATCCCAGAATTTCATGATACTGGTAGCCCAGTTTTTTCAGATACCAGTATCCCAGTGTTCTTCATGATACCGGTATCCCAACTTTTCATGATACCGGTGTCGAGTGCTAGGCAAAAACAGAATATTTAAAGGAAAATCATAAGATAAATAATAAAAACAGAAAATAACAAAAAGGAAAAATGATAAAAATGGAGGGAATTTATTGAATTAAATATTTGTTCAAGTTAAAATCGTTATGGCCAAAATAAAGTGTTAAATATTTCAATCTATGAACTATCGATAAAATGTTAGTAATCTTATACAAAACGTTGTTCGTTAATAGATTCAGAGTTGCCGCTTGCCTCTACCGCTCCAGGAAAATGGAAAAGCATTGCATAACCGCTTCTTGAGTCAGGTGATTATTTCAAAGAGCTTTTTAAATAAGAGGATAAGTATTTACATATTTGTATATGTGTTGTTTGAGAAATTTGACGTTGAAGTGGCTTATTTCTTAAAGTAGCAAGTTATGGAATTGTTGAAGGAAGTGAATTTATCAAAGGAAAGATATAAATGATTTCAAAAGAAAAGTATTAATACCAAATGATTTTAAGGAAATAGATGGTATATTGATAAAGAGATTTGGGATGGAATGAAGAAGAACAGGGTTTTTAGTTATGTTCTATAAAAAGGTATTTTGAAAGATCAATATTGTATTATACTTCTATAGCCTTGAAATCTACCTCGAGGTTGATGTCGATGAGTTTATTGGCCTAATAAGGCATAATTGATCAATATATATATATATATGCACCTGGAGGATAGAGTGATAGTACCTTACCGCTGGGAGGTGGAGCGGCCCCAATCTCATTACCTATGTACTTATCGGAAATGACTCATTGGGTAACAGATCTAGAAATAACATTGGTCAATGGAATTGAATGATCCTTGTCTATATTAATAGTAAGCATGTAATCAAAATGAGATAGAAAGATATTGAAAGATCCCTACCCGATCTTGATATTGTGATGGATATGGCTGATGGATCAATATTAGATCCGATGGAAACTTTGTTGAGAAGGAAAGTTATTGTGAGATCTATATTTAATATTAAGATTATTAATGATTAATAAATCAATGATTTGGAGTAACTAAAATGATTTTGGGCTTAAGAAAATATTTAAGAATTTTTAGAAATTTTGAGGAATTTTTATGAATTTTTTGGAATGATTTAAGGCATTAGGATTAAAACAAATCTAATTGTAAGTTTTAATTTGATGTTAGGGCCTTAGTGATAGAATTAAAACCAAAAGGAGAAAAATGCAATAGAAGAAGAAAAGTTTGAGATGTCCTCTGATGTGTCGTTGGAAGAAGGAGCCGCAAAGGTTAAATAGATACAGTTTGTATCTAACCATATTATGTGTAAGTGTATTGGGAGGTATGATTTGTATATGTGTAGGTGTTTCAAGGATGAAGTGCATGTGAGAGGTGTCGTTCAAAGTGCTGAAGTTGTGTCATTTCAGTACCTGTGTTGAGGGTTTGAGCAAACAAAAATAGATACGTAAGTTATATTCTTATATTGAATGAATTCAGTGGTGAATTCTGAAATCAATTGTGAAAGTTTTAAGAAGTGATAAAGGGGAAAATAATTCAGTACGAGAGAGAGAGAGAAATTGATGGTGAGAGTCAGTCCGTGATAGGATAAGAAGTTTGTGCTGAAGATGGAGTTGCATAAGAGTTGTGGAAGACAATGAATATTGATCTAAGGAAGACACGAATCAATTTTGGGAAATTATTCTAAAGCATTTGAGGTAGGATTCATTTATACAGTTATTATGAATTATTGAAAGATCATTTGGGTTGATCAGTAGCGTTTGGGGTGAATTTCAGAAAGTTCTAAGCTAAAAAAGATAAACAATGTCAAAGAGAAGAGGAAGAACCAAGTTCGCGGCAAAAGTTCCAAATTTATTTCAACCATTTGAGGTAAGCAATCAAATTTTTAAGAATACAATTTTGTTGCAATTAGTTCATAGTACTTGTGTTTCAAATTTGAGGATAATCAGATCAGATTTGGTTAGTTAATCAAAGAAAATCGAACAAAACCCAGTTTCTGTAGATTTTCCCAGACCGGTTCAAGGACCGGTCTATACACCGGTCGATACACCGGTGCATCTTCCGGTGGGTGCAGAATTTTGACAGTAAGGTCTTTTTCATGGGAAATTGGCTCGGGGCTTGTTTTAAAGCTTCGGGAATCATTTTTGGCCAATTTCAGTAAGTGATCAGAGGTCTAAAAATGAGTTTATATGAATTAAAAGTTAGGAGAAAAGAATTAAAGAAAGGTTAAAGAAGTTAGAAGCTTGTATTCGATTCAATATCGTTCTTATATAGTTCCGTTGGATACTTTGTTAGGTGATTGAGGAGTTGGTGGATTATCTCGAAGGAGTTCGGCACTAAAGTGAGTACTCTTATGAATGGTATAAATTAAAGTAGTATATATACTTTTTATAGTATAAACATGTTATGGAAATGAATTGAAAAGGTGAAAACCCTTTGAATCAAAAATGATGTTTCGATAAGGGTGAGTTATGGTTTTGGGATGAAAAGAAGAGTGTGGTCTTGTTTTAAAA
>NMUG010000465.1:0-22278 GCA_002855965.1 Monotropa hypopitys | reverse complement strand
TCCACATAACTTGTGCATCACCTTTCTAGCTCTATACCCGAGTACCACTATGTGCATACATATTTTTCCACCATTCAACTAAACCATCAAAGTCATTCCAAAATTTCATTAAACGGAAACATACAAACTCTGTCCAACAATCCACAACATTTCAACCACAATTCAAAATTATTCTTAAACATTGGGTAAAACGTGCCACGAATATCCTAGGATATAATCTCCCAAATCTAATCAAAAGTTTAGGCATATCAACTTTACCCTCCAGATTTTATATCCTCAAGCTCAAATCTCCAACCGCATAAAACACTTAACCACGACTTCCATTCTTTCACTTCTTAATCTAACATCTCTCAGCACAATTTCACTAGCCTCAACAATAGGAATTCACCATCTTGGTTACAAAATTTAAACTTAACTCCTGTAAGAAAATTGGCAACTTCCTCTTGATATTCATCCCAACTAAGACCTCTTTTGTTTAGTCAAAGGACCACAATCTCACTGAGTCTAGCTAATGCAGTGCTAATCGCTCCAAATGACTTAACATCCATTTTCCATTACTCTTGAAGTTTATCCAACCAGACTTAACAATGACCAATCTCCTTCACCACTACTTTTCTAATCGGAATTTACTAGATTTTTTCCTCAGACAATAGTTCTTCTCATCACTATTTCAACATTACTATAGTCATCAATCCTTTGCTTTAACCTCTTAAAATCATTCTCACCCCTTTCCTTAGTAACTCAATCTCACACCACCTAGTTGAACCATACAACCATATAACTTGACCGAAAAGGTCTCTATAATCTTCTAATAGCAATTCGCTAATCCCAAGTATTTTTCTTGAAGAACTTATAACAATCTCTTTGTGTACAAATTTCTACTCTGGTTTATGCCAATGCTCCTCACTAAGGATAGGTTAATTCAAATATACCACTCCACACTACCAAAAGTTTCACCTGCAATCAACTACAACCACTTTCTTCTTCCCAATTCCTGATAATCCAATACTCCAATACTACTCATGCTTTTTCCCAAGTTGATAATACACTAAGGGGTTCATCAAGGTCACAATCCCAAAGAATATAAACTATCCACTCGGACTCTACTCAACCCAACTCTCTCATCACAAGGACATTCTCAAGATATCACTCACATTCCCTTCTCAACAATAACATAGGTGACAAAACCACTAATATCATGCTGAAATTCTCTTACTTGCCATGACTTTTAAATTTCATACTTAGCCCAATCCACAATAAGGTTTCTTTTCAAAACATACTACTACCACCCCAAGACAAGGCCTAAAGTAACACTGAATCTAAATCATATTATAGTTTTTCATTAACATCTCGTTAATAACATATGCTACGCATATCACAAGCCACACTTTCAGTTATCCTCATTTCAGGCTCAAACAAAAACATACATAGGTTTATATCAGATTCCATTACCTTCTCTGTATCTTTGGCAATCCACATTTCCCATCCTCACACATTACTTCCAACATAGCTCACACACATGCATTTAACTACACACTCCAATAGTAAAGAGTCATAATACACTTATTACTCTTTCATCCACACCGAAACAATTTGACTCTAAAGCTTATTGAATTTTTGTAAGTCACCTTAAACAAATTTCTGCACTCACAGTTAAATTTCTACCACCTATCCAACTATGGATTTAGCATTAGCACACATGTACTACCATTCCACACCACTTCCGATCCACAAGTCACTGGGTTGCTTAACATGATAAGCATACTTCAGGCAACCATCAAATTATAATAATAGTGAGTACATAACAGTGTGATTTATTATCAAGTACTAATTGCCGAAAACAGCAAATATATACCTTTTGCACTTTTGCCTGCACCACTCGTCATAACTCTGCAATTGATGCTGGAATCCAACTCTGTTGTTGTGAATATTGACTGCTTGGTATACATACTAGTTGCACTCGAACATCTGAACCATTTTGTCTTCTTTAGCACACGCTCTCCCTCATAACATAAAACTCCACAACCGATACATCCCTTAAGAACCATTAAATCTCTCTCACCCAATTGTCGACTAATACCCAACTCTTTCTTTCCCCCATCCACATTACAAATCTCGCATCCCCCACACTCCTTCTTTGATTGCCACCTGACGCTTTTGAACACCAAGTCATTATATGTCCTTCATCACCACAATAGAATATGCCACTTTATGGACTTTGAGAACACAACCCTTAACCCAAAGATTCATTGAACACATCTAGAACAATGATACAATACCCACTGATTATTAGTCATCACCCAAAACGTTTATAACTCAACTCTCAACACACTTCACACTACTAGAACCGGATGTGTTTGATTTCACAAATTCAACTTGCTTATATGAAGACCACTATATTGCCTCTCCAATTCCACCATTTTTCTCTTAGCCCTTCAATTCACAATCACCAAGTACACCAAATTTCACTCTATAAAAGAAACCAATTGAACTGCCTCCTCTCGACATCAGACCATTCTAAATTTTCCAACTCTTTTTCTCCTTGGATTCACTAACTCTAGCATAATTGGATAAAACCCCAATTCTTACCTCAAAATTCACTATTCTCATTTTCTTTTGTCTCAAATATATAAACACTTCATCTAGCACAAGCCCATAATGCTCTAAGAGAAACCGTCACTAGAACTCTTAATCAACATTCCCCAAAAAATCACCTTAGACCCAATTGATATTACCTCTGTTAAATATGTCGATCCCGACCTCAAATATTTTTCCACAATTAAGATATATCATCCCCAAAACATAAAATATTACTCTCACCTATTTACTTATTAATTTTTCTCCAAAACATCACCAATTCATTCTATAACCATTTCCCAATCCATCGTTTCACTAGGCATTACTACTCGCCCAAACTCCTTGAATTCAATCTTTAAAATTTTAAAGTCAAACCAACTTGTCCTTCTGCCAATTGCCTACGTCACTTAGTCCTCCATCCTTAGAGTTCCTCACTGAAATCAAGCAATTTCCATCTTCTTTAATTAACTAATTCTCTGCACTGTCCGATTATTGCACATTCTTCATTTCCTGCCACACTCTTAGACAAGAAACATGGTGGAAACAAGTGTTAGATATAAAACACACGCGTTAGTCAACACACCTCAATGACTCAAAGCGTGACTCGACATCCTATGGTCCACTACTTATCCACCCTAAACTTAGCATTTTGTTGTACTATGCTTTTCCACTTAACTTTCTAAGACTTCCCATTGGAAGAGAACGTTGATCAGGCATTCTTCCAATCGGATTTCAAGTCAAGTCTCATGGGTGTCAAGGACACACATAATAGTCGCAAAATACTAACACCCAATCTCCCAACACGTACCTCAAACTCATACCTCAAGCACAATTTCCATTCAATCACGCGGTCCCCTAACTCGGACCTACCAACCTAAGCTCTGATACCAAGTTGTAACATCCCAAGCTCCAAAATACACAAAAATTAAAAATTTTTGTAAACTTCCTTGCTGAATGAAAACCTCAAGTAATATTTGTCAACACTAAATAAAAGAGACAAGCGGAACTTCAAATATAGATTCCAACAAGTACTACCATTACTTCAAAAACCTCCAAGGAAAGAACAACAATGGAAACGGCTAAGCCACTACAAAATCCTAATACAAGTCTATAGAAATAAAAGACAACAAGAATCTACCAAGGGTACTAAAATCAGCCACAAGCACCAAGCCTTCGTCACTGGATGACACTAGCTCATCAATCTCATTCAAGCCTCTATAACTCCAGCCTTGTAGTAGACCGCTAACCCTGTGACCTATTTCCAAGTCAAAGACAAGGAAACAGAGTGTGAATATAATATCTTTAACTCCCAGAACACAAGTAATATTAGTGACAATAAATCATGAATTATGAGCAGTTATGACTTTCATTCCAACAATGCATCTCATGCATGATACTTTACATATACCGGCCAAAGCCCTTTTTCAAAAGATTTGAGCATCCCATGCCCTGAAAATAGCTACTACTATAGGTAGTAGTTCGTATGCCCCGTGCACTAAAGTTTGGGGTACGTCCCATGTACCATTGGACTTACATTGGTTGCCAACAATCACCACCCGTCCCACGGAGGCATGCGTAATATATTTATACGTGCATATTATGCTTCTCTTCACAACTCATGCATATATGTGTATGCATATCACCACTTCATGCCATCATTCTCATCATGCATTCATGTTCATGCATATTATTCTCATCATGCATTCATGTTCATACATATTATTCTCATCGTGCATTCATGTTCATGCATATTATTCCAAGACAACAACTATACCGTTAACTTTTCATGTCATAATAAACAATTAACTAAAAACAACATTGTGAACGTACAATTAAAGATACTACATCCTTACACTCACCAGAACCGTTGTTCAAACCTTTTTCCTTGCCTGGTTCAAACTCTTTCCTTGTCCTTGAGTAAGGCCTCAATGTCTTCTTCAAACATCCCTGTCAAAACAATTACAATTTCAGTCCACATGAATATATAGTTTTGACAAGAAATAAATGAAAGCATTAAATCAAATCAACTGAATCAATAACCACTTTTAACCACTTATTAGAGTCTTTAATTAGTCCCCAATACCTTCCAAACACAACCCAAAACCATCTCCGAACACCCCGAAAAGTTGTCCAAAAACTGCCCAAAAACCTCCAGCGGGGACCGGTACCCGCCTTTTTGGGGGACCGGTACCCGTCCCTTCTCCCACCTCACTGCTCAGCGGGGACCGGTACCCGCCTTTACGGGGGACCTATACCCTTAATAATTCCAGTCATTCTTCACTATGGGGACCGGTACCCGCCTAATCGAGGGACCGGTACCCCCGCTTCACACTGCCCAACTACTTAACGGGGACCGGTACCCGCCTTTATGGGGGACCAATACCCCTTCTTCAGAATTCGATTTTCAGAAACGTTTTTGACGAACTCCTTCTTCTCAAATCATTCCAACCTCAAATGTTTTGCCCACAACCTCAAAAATTAACAATACTAAAGTGTTGAGAACACTCCAATCACTAACATACTTCAATTTCATGACCAACAAACCATTATAAAGCCTCTAATCGAAGGTTTTCCTCAAGAACACCCCAAAATCTAAAAATTACCAAAACCTAAATCTTGGCTTTTTTTCTACAAATTTGATTACAAGATTTAAGGAGAGTGATACTTACATGATGCTTGATCCATGTGTAGAAGAACTCTCTAGGATTTTAACTCCATCTCGATCTTCCTCCACATTCTCTCTCTATAGAGCTCTCCCTCCTTCTCTCAAGAACATAACACAATAATGTGTTTGATCCAAAGTTCTTCCTATTAACCCTTCAAATCAGGTTTTTAGGTCAAAAGACCACTTTGCCTTTCACTCAATTTCTTATTTATTACAATGCCATGCCCCTAATTACATTTAGGGACCCTATACTTACATAGTACTCTCTAATTTAACTCTTTAGGCCTAATTAGTCACTTATTGCCCTCTTTTCTTATAAAATTCGCCAACTCTATTGCTAACCTCATAACCATATATTTATAAATTGAATTAATTAATTTAAATCATTAAAGTGGAATGCGTGTGACACTTTTAGATAGGCTCAAAAGTCCCCCTGAGCACTCTATGCCTCAAAGAATGTTTGTCAAAGCCCAAATAATCATCCTAAAGTTATCAAAGTCAAGCCCCGAGCCAAGATGGAAGCATCAAAAGAGGCCAAGTGGCAAAATCAAGGGATTGGTTACAAATAACAAGAGCCTAACGTGGTTATTGGTAACCACAAAATAAGAGTAGATCCAGAGATAGTGGTTACTAGTAACATGGGAAAGTCATTATCGATAACCAAAGCCCAATTGTAGATCCTAAGACTTGTGTTATTGGTGACGTGACAAAGACAGTTACCAGTAACCGTAGTTTAAATGCCAGATCCAGGGGTATGAGTTACCGGTAACGTGACAAAGCTAGTTACCGGTAACCCAATGTGCTGAAGTTTAGATAAGGCAAGCTTTTATTCGAAAATTAAAGGAGAGATGCGTTTTGAATTAATGGAAGTCTGGATTTTTTATGACATTTTTGGAAATTAATCTTTCTTATATATACATATTATAGAGGAGAATTGGGAGGGCATTCCATTCCATAAAATTTAGTTTTAGTTGGTTTCATACGTTTTATTTTCAGCAGGAGATTAGGAGAATTAGGTTTTTAGTTTTAGGTTTTCCTTTTTGTTTTTGAGGGTTTGGGGAGATAACAGAGAACAACATAGTTTCTCTCTGTGTGTGTGTGTCTCATTCTTCTTCAATTGATATTCATTTTCAGGTATTATTCAATTAAATTCTTGCACTCACATTCAATTATTTTTATTGTCCTTGCTCTTTTTATATATTAATGTCGTTCTAATCTTTTCAAGGTTCGATTCAAAGGTGATATTCAACCCAACTCTAGATAATTGATTTTCTTCTCAAAATCTTATTTTCACCGAATACCTAGTTCATATTAGTGCATTTCGATATTCGAAATCAGTTGGATTGTGTATAGGACTTTGATTGGTTGTAGACAATTAATGTTGACACAACCAATACTTTGGCCAATATACAATAACATGAGGATGAAATTTATTGAATTCTCCTAGAATTAAGTATTATCTTCCGTCAATAATCCTTGGTTAGTACCCTTGAGGTTGGAGACGAGTTAAAACTATTTTCACTAACTTATCTTCCATGACAGACTGTGGCTAGTACCCTCAATACCAAAGACGCGTTTGTAATATAAAAAATTAATTTATCTTGACAAGGAAAGGATTGACCCAATGAATCGAGTCTATGCATTCTAATTAATTTCTTATTTAATCTTTAGAATAAATCATAAATTACAAAATAATCATTCTTTATAATTTTCTTTTTCTACTTTACTATTCTTTTCCCATAAATAAAATAAAGAGTTTTGTTTCCAATACTCATTCCCTGTGGATTCGACCTTGGACTTACCAAAATTTATTATGCGCGACGAGTTATTCCTATGCTTGGAAAATCAATAAAAACAAGTCAAGCATTTTTGGTGTCATTGCCGGTAGGGGTGTTACTCTAAACCAGAAAATCAGTCTGAACCGAAAAACCGGACCGGACCGAATATTCTAAACCGGATTATAAACTGGAAAACCGATTCTGGTTTGAAAAATTTGTAAACTGGAAAACCGGTCCGGTTTTTGGTTTAGAAATTTTGCAAAATGTTTAAACCGAACCGGGACGGTTTTATTCATTTGGCAAATTTGTTTTATAATTTGTTTTATTCATTTTGCAAGATCTAATATTTCGAATATTTGTTGCTAGTGTAGTGGTGAAATACATTGTTTGTTTTCTTTGTAGATGGATGAATCTGGAATTACTATTACAAGATATAACAATATTGATGAACCCATTATAGTACATGATATTGCACCCAATATGAATGTGAAAAGGATACGGAGTCCAAAACGTAATAAGAGGGTTAACTAATCTATCGTTTGGGATCATTTTGAATTGCTTGAATTTGCTACCGTTGTTGGAATTGTTGGACTTGTGAAAGTTTGCTGGGAATATTTTGCTAAAAGTTTGTTGTGATAGTTTTGGTGTAAACATTCTGCTTGAAATGTTTTTGGTGTGAAAATTTTATCCTTGTGAAAGTGTGTTGTATGTTGTTTGCTGGAAACTAGAATGGAAACATTTTGCTGGAAATGTATAATGTAACTGTCAAGTTGTTTGCCATGTTGTTTTCTTAAATGTATTCTAAAATTTGTTGGAATTTTTTTGCTTAAATGTATGCTATAATTTGCTGGAATGGAAAAGTTTTAAATGTTTGCTAAAACATTTTGGTGGAACAGTTTCTACAAACCTTTTTTATGCATGTATTTTTGCTTGAACACTTTCTATAAATCCAAAACTAGTTAAACCAGTCAAAACCGGTCAAAACTGGTCAAAATCGGATGGAAGTCAACCGGTTCTAGTTTAAAAAATATAGAAACCGAAAAACTAGTATGGTACCAAAAATATGGAAAACCGGACCAAACCGGACCGGTATCAGCCCTAGTTGCCGGGGAATGATGTTTATTGGAAGAAACTCATCCATCTTTATAATATTTTTTAAAAATTGTTAGTTTTGTTCTTTAGTCTTTTATTTTTCTTAATTAGTAATAAAAATCTGGAAAACAATTAGTAATAAATCTCGGACTTACTGAGATTTATTATGCACGACGAGTTATTTCTATGCTTGGAAAATCAATAAAAACAAGTCAAGTATTTTTGGCATCATTGTCGGGGAATGACGTTTATTGGAAGAAACTCGTCCACTTTATAATATTTTTAAAAAATTGTTAGTTTTGTTCTTTAGTCTTCTATTTTTTCTAATTAGTAATAAAAATCTGGAAAAAATAGTGATGGACTTCGGTAGAACTTCGAATTTTTATGAACATGATTTTATTGCGGAAGAAGAAAATTTGGGGGGATACGAACATAATGCATGAGATTTAGATAGAAACCAATATTATGACACAAATCACTACCCCTCATTAGAATTGGCACGCTAAATATGCTGGCGAGCCTGCACCCTATTATTCTCATAATCAATATTTTTAAAATTATGGATCACAAGGCTATTTAGATGATTGCTCACCATCATATGAGGCTACTTTCCAAAGGGTGCAAGAGGATATACAAAGTTTTATCGAACAATTTACTCTATGTAAAGCCCAAATTTCTCTAGACATAGGTGACTTACATGCCCAACTAAATGAAGCGACTATAGCTATCGAGGCCATCTACCAAGAACATGAAAATAATATTAGTGTACCTGAGGAGACTACTTATTGTGATAATGATGAATTAATTAACGTAGTTTGTCCTCCATTCTTTTTGGCACCTGAACCATCTTTAGAGTCCATGACTCCACCATGCGATCTCACAATTGACTTGGATGAGCCCACAGAAATTTGTCCACCCATTGATCAATCATATTGTGCCCAATCCTTATATTGTATTTTTGTCCAAGGTGTGGATTTTGCATGTCCTTCCCTTGAGGTGATATCTAGTCCTCTATCATTGACTCTCTTACTTGAGCCACCACCCTCGTCACCATTATTATCATCCAAACCAATTGATTTTATTGGAGTTGATGTATTTGATTGGGCTTATAATCCAATACTCATTAATAAAATATATAATTGCCATAACAGAATATGCTAGAAAAAATACAACTAACATCTATAATTTGGCAACATGCCCTGACCCATCCCATAAAACTGTTCAATATAGTACATGTCTCTCGGGTACAACACAATAACAAAAGCTCTCCAAAAACAACAAATATACTTATTAAAAGAAAAACGGACATAGCCTCTACATGCTACTGCAACTGCAGCTGGACAGGTGGACTATGCTAGTTGTGCTCACCTAGAAATTTTTTTGTATAAAACACTTCAGCGAACAATAATTAAGTGAATACTATGTAATAATATAAATAAGAGTATCAAAACACCCATGGATCAAGTTACTTTTCAAAAACCATCTCGCTCATTTCCAAAATCCTTTTTTAATATTTGAATCTCTTTCCATTTTTAAACTATCATTTTTCATCTCTTTTTAAAAATTATTTCTTCATCTTTTCTTCTTATCACAAAACTGTCATAAAGTATATCATAAAAATCCTATCATAAATCCATCACAAAATCTGTCATAGGATCGAATAAAGGATCCATCATCATAAACGCATCGTCATCTTATCTCAGAACCACAATAATAGTCAATGGTCACTAAACCTCTGACTAGAATTATGACAGTACTGCGACCTTGCGAATCCTTGCGAATCAATCTAGATAAGTACACCAAGTACGAACTAGGGGCGCTCCACCTCTCAGTGGTAAGGTAAATAGCTCCCTAACCTACATGCAGAAATATATATAAATAACGCCCAATTTTGCCTTTGGGACTAGGCTGTAAAACTTCTTGACATAAAATTCAAGGTGGGTTTCAAGACTATTCAAGAGTGACCACAAAATTTCATTTTCTTTTTCTTTCAAAATCCTTTTATTTCTTTTCCTTTATCAATAATTCTGATAACTCTTGTTTCTCAAAAATTCACATCTCATTTCCAAATCCACAACTCATTTTATCACAAAAAATTACATCTTACTTTTTTCTTTCAAATCATATTTGATCCATAGAAATTTTCCATTTTTAAAATTCTTCAAAAATACAATACTTTTTATAATAACATAAATAAGTATCTATTAGAACTTATAAGGTTCCAAGTACTCACCTGATTCAAAATATGGGCTGACCAAGCTGCTAATCTCGTCGAGATGCTAACGCTAGCATCGAGCTCTCTGGTCCTATAATATACCAAATACATATGACATCAAGATCCATAATAACTCTAAAATATCAACCATGGGAAAATAATCTGAATTTCACTAATTTTTTACTTATTTCTCAATTAATTCCTCAATTAATTTATATTCACCAATATATTTCTATTTTCTCACTTTTTCAATTAATAACTACTTTTAAAATTATTCTACATTTTATAATTCATTTTCTTCATAAAATTATAATTTTCACCCTTTTTCTTATTATTTTTTTCAAATTATGTAACGGCCCAGAAATTTATAATTCCTTTCCTCGCAATTTCTGGGTGTTTTTACGATGTTTTCATATTCTCCTTCATGATTATTCCGGATTTATTGATATTCGGGCCTTTTCGAAGTTTATATTTGGGCCATGTGAGGTTTGGTGTGCTCGGGGAAGGGTTTGGAGGTGTTTGTCGATGTTTGGGTGCTTGCCATGTTTGTTTGGCAAGCACTTATTTTGAAATGTTTAACCCTTCCCTTCCATCCATATTTCGATATATAGCCTTGTTGGTGGCCTTGCCCTCATTACATATCGATATGTGGTAGTGCCTATTGGCCTGCATATCAAAATGTTGAAAGGCTCATTCCCATTCCCATTTGCATTTTGATATCCAACCATCTTGTGCATCCCACCTCTTTGTATTTCGAAATGTAGAGGCATGATACAGTCGTTAATGGAGAATGGTGATTGCAAAGAAAAAGGGTGAATACAAGGATGTATTCCTTCTACGGACTTGTTGATTCAAGAGAATACCATGTCAATAGGCATGAATCAGATGTTGATTCAAGGCGAATATTGGATGATTGGGAGCAAAGTGCAGAAATCGCACTCTAGGGTTTTCATTCAAAATCAAAGCTGCCGATTACAATGCAAAAAAGAGTTTAAATAGGCTACATCATAACCCTAAGCCCGGGACAAAGCGGGTACCAACTCGGGTTAAAAGAAAGAAAATAAGGAAAGCCCAAAACAAAAGTCCAACATAGAAAAGGAGCCCAAAGCTATTGTCAGAAGCCCTTTTTGGCCATTTTCCAGCTTGAATACGACATTGCGGTATTCCAGTGTGTGTGTCTTCTCGATAGCTTTCCAACGACATATTGGAATTGAAAATTGGAGTTACACAGATAAAGTTACACCCGTTTTACCAACGACACGTGCATAGCGACGCCCATAGGTCTCTAAGTAAGCATCAGCAATGCTATCCACATCAAGGGGCCTCTCTTGCTTACATTTCAATATGCAAGCCTTCTATTGGGCTATGTTGGTTGTATTTTGAAATATGATGCAACATATATCGAAATACACGGCTTCTGTTTGCTTCCTCATCTCCCTTTCATTTCAATGTATGCTTGAGGCATATATCGAAATGCATATCCTTCTCTGCAGCCACAATTGATTTCATTTTGATATGCAAGTGGGCTACATATCAAAATGCAACCCCTTTTGGTTAGTCAGCAGATTGCTTGTATTTCGATATACACATAGGTGTATATCGAAATATAGTTCATTAAGGATAGTTTTGGAATTATTTTGGGGGTTCAACCATCTATCAAGTCCTCTCAAACCCTAAAACGTATTTCACTCAAACACCCTCAGATACACCATCGATGCCCTCTCCCTCTCTCTACCGATTTTCTTTCCTCTCTCTAAAATCCCTCAATCTCTCTCTCTCTTCTCTCCTCCATCTCTCCCAACCTAGGAGGATTCAAACTCTAGGCCTTCACAAACAATGTTTCATGCATCATCCTATATACATCCATGGGCTTGGATCATGCATTGGAGCAAGACCCCTCACCTAGGGTTTGTTGGTTCTCTATTTGAGGTAGAGATTTATATCCCTCTTATGTTTAATCTTGGTCTTTTCTCTTCTCCCTCAAAAGTTTCCAAAGAAATAAGGATATTTTCGTTTTGAACTTGTAGGTCTCATCAACCCTTAAATTTCTCGAGTGCTTGTGTTCATTTGTAACTCATTCGCCCCCCTATGAACTTAATTTAAAGATCTCGTAAATATTTTGGAAATCCTCCAAATTTGGGAAACCCTTAGATTTTGGAAATTGTGAAATTAAGGGGTATTTATTATTGAACTAACTAATGTTTTTGAAAGTATTTTGACACATTAAAAATTCATATTGGGAAGAATGCTTACTGTGGTGGCTGTGGCTCTGTTGGACCCTTCCGACGTCTGGCTCTTCGGTCACGGGTCTTCGATGGGAGATCCAGATCACTCGGTCGAAATCTGGTGTCAGGGCTTGTGTTGGTCCCTGCAAAGACAGGAAAAAGGGTCCTCCTGCTTGGCTCTTGCAAAATAAGGGTTAGTGCTCGCTAGTCGGTTGTGACTAACGGGGCCTCCGATGCTTAAGTTAGTTTTTTTCTTTGAGGGAGAAAGAAAAAGATAGTAAGGCCGGACGGTTCTCGTTAAGGATCAGGTCCCTTGAACAGTACCCTCTAAGGGGTATTTATAGGGGTTAGTTGGCTTGTGGCTCAAGTTTGGCACGTGAATAGTGCGTCGTGGGCTCCCTCACACGACACTGGGCCCGAATGGTGCACGTGGCAGGCCTAAGTGGACCGGGTATGGTTAATGGGCCAGATCGATCGTATGGATGGGGGTTTGTGAGCAGACGTTCGAGACGCTCCATGCTGGGGAATTGTCGGAGGGTGGACCCTCTGTTAGAGAGCTGGTCGGCCGGGATCAATATCCCTATCGTAAGGATAATGCTGATGCTATACTGATCGGCATAGTAACTGGAGGTCAGTGGTTGTTTGTCTGAAAAGCCCTACGTTGACTCCTTTGGAAGGTATGTGATATTCTAATGCAGGGCATTCGCCAAAGGTCCGTATGACCGACGGGTCGGGGCACCGGAGGACCCTCTGGGCCGAGAGCATCCGACGCATTATGACTGGTCCAGTCTCTCAAAGCCTAGGTCCGGTCACAACAATAGCCCCTCAATCTTTCCTAACTTGTTGGAAAAGATTGATCCTAGGATACCAGACGCTTTGCTTCGGGAAGACGAATCCATCGGGGCTATTACTAACATCACCTGACAGAGCAGGGCAATAATTAAACACGGACGTCAACGTCCACCATGTATTGTACCCCGATTCATTGGTCAAACAGAACACCTCGATACGTGCGTAAAAAATTAATGTTGACAATTGTTGTTTCATACCTATGAGGGGCCTATAAATAGGCTTTTGTGGAAGGACATTCGAAACTTACCTCACGCAAAGAGGTTCTCTAGAGAGCTCTTTATCCTTCGGCAACTATGCTCATTCAATCAGCATGGATCAGGTGATTACCATCCTCTCTTCTTTGTCAATCTCTGATTCGGATTTGCTGTCCCGGCTAAGCCCGGAGGAGTCAGCTACTGATGCTAGTACAAGGATGTCGACTCCGGCTGGGTTTTCTACTCCGGAAGCCACCACTTTGAGACAGCCCCAACTTGATCGCTGAAGCAACATCGTTCGGCACTTTTCTGATGAGAACGAACCAACCTACGCACTACTCGGGGGTTGGCCGAATAGGGCCCTAGGAGGCTTAATCAGGGCACCGAGAGGAGATCGGCCCTGCCCCTATCTCGACTATTTTCATGGGGGTTTGTCTGAATTTGAACAATTCTCCTGCCGGTATGAGATCCCAGCTTCGGTAATTTACGTAGAAGTTGGATCTGAGGTCGCCTATAAGGTGGAGCATGTGACGTTTCCTTTGATGGTCGTGACCGAAGGGTGATTAAAAATCCAATTCTCCCCTTCCTTCGGGAGTTCCTATTCTCGTTCAGGCTTGCACCCAATCAGTTATCGGCGAATGGATACTGGATTATCGGCTGTATCTGGACACTCTGTGAAAGGGAGGGTCTGGAATTTTTTGTACCGGACCTGATGGGTTTATTCTCTCTCTCTCCCGAAACCGAACGTCTGGTAGGTACTTTTTTACTGCCTGGAAGCCACACAGGGATGTTTTCACGAGGTTGCCGGACTCAAAAGGTGGACGAACCTTTAGCTTCAGCTTTTCGGTGATTACAACTTTGATCCGGACGAAGAGCATCGGCACCCAGTGCCGACCAAACCAGGCAATCCAGGTGAGATTTCCAGCTTTCGGTTCAGATATTCTTGTGTCTGACTCTTTCTAACTTTGCTCTCTTCGTGCAGACGTGTCGGCAATTTCCAAGTGTATGAGGGGGAATGCCTTGGCTGACCAGATCGAGGCTCTACTAAGGTGCGGAGGCAGGGATGCTCCCACTCTTTTGGGGTACGAGCTGACGTACCAGAGCTTTCTAGAGGATCAGAAAGCAAGAGGAAAAAGGAAGGTGACGTCAGAACCTAGCACGTGAGCCCCTACCCGGAAGAGAATGACCATTTTCAAGTACTTTGATGTGGGACCTTCGGAGATCAAGGAATGACCTATTGAGGGAGTGGATGGCATGGAAGCAATACACCAACAGCCTAAGGAGGTTGCTCAGGAAGTTGCCACTAGGTGTCCGGTAATTCCTCCGGCGGATTTGTCGGTATTACTTCAAGTTAAGAAAGAGCATGTTGATTACGAAGAGATTCCGGAGGATGTGAGATACAATACTATGTGAAACCACCCTCGACCTCCAGCCGATCCGGTCCCTCCCCAGCCTTGGGCTCTCGGCTTTCGGAAGTATTTTGGAGTGCCCGTCCTGACGACGAATAGTGTGAATGCTGATCCGAGAGTTGCGCACCCCCTTCTCTGGGCGCTGCAGCTGCCGACCGACATGAGAGCCCTGTCGTCCGGAATTGAGGAGATCTATGACCACACCGGGACATGCCTTATAAAGGTATCAGTCACCCTTCCTTGGTTGGTTTCTTATTAGTAGTTCTTATCTGGCGGTTGCTGTGATACTACAGGCTTGCCAGAGCTTTGTTGGTTTGTACAAATGCACTCAGTCAGTATTTCGGCAGGCATACATCCGGGATCGCCAAGCACATCAGTTGGAGGCTAGCTTTGGGGTAGTGGAGGCCCAGAAGAACTTCCTCCTCCAATAGATTCAGGAGGTAACGGCGGAGCAGGCTCGGCTAAAGGATATGCTTGATGGATCCATGAGCAATGTCCAGTAGAACGAGGAAGGCAACGAAGAGAGACTGAAGAAGGTTGTGGCCAATGTGGATTCCAAAGCATACGCTGATGGGTTCAATGACGCCGTAGAGGAGTATCACCGTCAAATGCACAAAGTATGCCCAGAGGCTTATGAGGTCGGCTTCAGGGGAGGTTACAACCTAGCCTTTAGAGAAGCATAGGGGATGTCGCTTGATGTCGCAGGAGTACCTGCGGATTCATCCTTCTGGATGAATATACGAGTGCCAGAGTGTGAAGTTCCTCCCCTGGAGCTTCTAGAAAGGGAGCCTGTCGTTGATCAGTCAGAGGTATTCCCACCAGAGCATCCATAGCCTTTGCTCTGATGCTTTTGGTTATCTGTAAAATACAACTTGTTAATGTAAAAATCTCATTTTTTCGAAGTTTTACCTCTTTTTGGTCAGAGGATGCCAAACCGATGGATCCGGAGTTTGGCCAGATAAAGATAGATTCTTCGATAGTTGATAGAATTTTGGAGGGATAGAGACTAAGATGTCCGTGAAGAGATGGCTCTGTCAATATGAGGATGTCGGGCTGTAATGAATCCCTCAATGATCGATAGAATCTAGAGTGATAGAGACTGAGGTGTCCATTTATATAGCGATGGGTCCGTCAGTATTAATGGTCTGGAGGTCTCCGTACATATAACAGATGGTTCGGAGGTCGCCGGACATATAATAGATGGTCCCATAATGAGGGGATAAGGTCCGGACTGAGGTCGGACGTATAACATATGTCCCTACAATGAGAGGGAGAGGTCCGGATTGATGCCAGACATATAAGAGAGTCACATTATAAGGGGAAGAGATCTGGATTGATGCCAAACATATAAGAGAGCCCCATTATAAAGGGAAGAGATCTGGATTGATGCCAGACATATAAGAGAGTTCCATTATAAGGGGAAGAACTTTTCAAGATGCAAGAAAATAAGTCCATATTCCAAATGTTTTCTCAGTTCAATGATATCATTAATGGTATCAAATGTCATGGAAAGACCTATACAAACTCGAAAATGGCTAAAAATACTTAGATCAATGACTAAGGCTTGGGAGACCAAGGCCTCTGTTATTATTCAAACTATGGATTTTCTTCTTGTACTCTTGACGGTCTTATGGGTGTTTTGATGACCGAAGAGATGCACCTCAAGCTAAATGAGGAGTCACTAAAGCCAAAAAGGGACATCGCCATAAAAGCCATAAAATGATGAATCCTCCACCGATTCTTCGGATGATGAGGAGATGGCTCTTATCACAAGAAACTTCAAGAAATTCTTGAAGACAAAGAGAGGAAATTGGAAGAACTTCAAGAAGGATGAAAAGAAGGAGGATATTCAAAGAAACCCCATCATTTGTTATGGATGCAACAAACCCGGACATATCAAGTCCAAATGTCCACAATTCAAGACGGTATACAGAAAGGGTTACAAGCAAGCGATGTTGGCAACATGGGATAATAGTGATAGCGAAACTGATAATGAAGACTCAAAGGAAGTCGCTAACCTATGTCTCATGGGCATTGAATCAAATGAGATGTGCTAAAAGACCTGATCAAAAGGAAAGTGGTTCTTGGATAGCAGATGCTCTAGGCACATGACCGGAAACTATAAAGCATTCTCGTCTCTTACTTCCAAGGATGAAGGAGTAGTAACCTTTGGAGATAATAGAAAAGGGAAGATCATCGTTATATGTAATATCAGTAAGCCTCCTTTACCCGTTATTGAAGATGTGTTACTAGTTGAAGGTCTTAAGCACAACCTATTTAGTATTAGTCAACTATGTGACAAAGGTCATAGAGTCATTTTTGATAAAGACAAATGTATAGTTGAGAATATCAACAACAGCTCCACACTTTTCGTTAGGAAAAGGCACAAAAATGTTTTTGTCATTGATTTGATTGACTTATAAAAACAAGATGTAAAATGTTTTACGGCCATAAATGACTATAGTTGGTTATGGCATAGGAGACTTGGGCATTATAACCCGGATGCCATAGATAGACTCTCTAGAAAAGAGCTAGTAAAAGGTCTTCCTAAGATTGCTTTTGAAAAGACAAACTTTGTGATGCCTGACAAAAGGGTAAACAAACATAGGTCTCTTTTAAAACTAAAAATGTGATTTCAACTTCTAGACCTTTGGCACTTTTACACATTGATCTTTTTGGACCTATTAGGATCCCAAATCTTGCCGGAAAAACTTATTGTGTTGTTGTTGTTGATGACTACTCTAGATTCACTTGGATTTTATTCTTGGCTCATAAGGATGAAACGTTTTCCACCTTTTCAAAACTATATAGAAGAGTTGAAAATGAAAAAGGTTTTATCATTTCTAACATAAGAACGGACCATGGTAGAGAGATAGACAATGATTTATTTGAAAAAATTTGCGATCTCCATGGTTATGGACATAACTTTTCGACGCCTAGAACTCCTCAACAAAACGGTGTTGTTGAAAGAAAAAATAGATCTTTAGAGGAGATGGCAAGAACCATGCTTTGTGAAAATCATTTGCCAAAAAGTTTTTGGGCGGAAGCCGTCAACACTTCTTGTTACATTCAAAATAGAGTGTCCATTCATTCTTCTTTAAAGAAAACTCCCTATGGGCTATGGAATGGAATATAACCCAATATTTCATACTTTCATGCATTTGGATGTAAATGTTTTATTCTTAATAATGGAAAAGACTACTTAGGTAAATTTGATTCTAAATTGGATGAAGGTATTTTTATAGGATGTTCTACAACTAGCAAAGCATATAGAAGAATCCATTTATGTTCATTTTGATGAATCAAATACCTTATCTTGCGTTAATATTGACGATGATGAGTTTCTTGATAGTTTTGATAAGTTATCTTTAGAAAAAGATGCATCTCCTAGCTTGGAAAAAACATCAAAGGAAGAAGATGCAAATGCATTGGTTGACCAATGTGGAAGACCTTCCCAAAGCATGGAAAATGGTACATGGTCATCCCATTGAACAAGTCATAGGTGATGTATCTCAAGGGGTAATGTCACACTCCGGAAAATTTAATTATTTTCCATTTGTTTCAAAAAGAAATAATATCGATCGATTAAATCTTTTTTGGGGATTTAATTTTTAATCGTTCAGTTCCCTGTGGCTCGTATTTTAATTTACCGATCCTATCTGAGTGAGGCAAGTCTTGAGTTCTGAGGTTTTGCGTTTTGAGTGCGGGCAAGTTGTGGTGAAATTCGGGTTTCGTTTGGGGGTCCCGGAAGTTGCCCAAAAGCGTTATGGGTTATTTAGATTTAGTTAAATCAATTAAAGAAAATAATAAAACAAAAATTAAAAAAAGAGTTATATACAAAGGTTCATGAGGGTTTCCCCTCCATCCCCCGTAACAGTGCGGCGCGACCCCCTTCCCCATTTTCCCCGAACTCCTCTCCTCCCTTCCTCCCTCACGACCTCTCACCTCTCCCGAGCTTCCCCCCTTTGTACCGAGCTCCCTCTCCCTCCTCTCCCTCTCTCACCCGCACCCACTCTCCCTCTCTTCCTCCCCTGCGCGCGGCGGTGCCTCCCCCTTCCTCTCAGTTTTCTCCCCCTCTCTCCCACACGGTTCTCTCTCTCTCTCGGCCTTCCTCCCTCCTCCCTCTCTCTCTCTCTGCGCGCACCACCTCCGTGGTGGCGCGGTAGTCGGTGGGCTGTGGTGGTGGTGGTGCCGGTGCGTGTATGTGGTTGTGAGTTGGTAGCTCCGTGTGGTGGCGGCAGCGGTATGGGGCTTTAATGGTGGATTGGCGGTGTTGGGTGGTGGTACAGTGTTGAGGTGGCGAGGATCTGTACGCCTGGCTTGGCGGCAACAGTGGGCGTTGAGGTGCGACGTGGATTGCGAGGTACAGTGAAGGATGAACGGATGGTGTCGCGCAACTGTTGCAGCGTCGCATTAGTGGGTAAGTCTCTGTTGCTCTTCGTTCAGTGTTCTAGTTTGTTCGTCATCGATTGTAACTTGTTAATTGGATTTTAGGTGTCAGCCTTAGCGAGCGACAGAAATCAGTGGCACGCAACATTCAAGACTTCGACCACCGCTAGTGGTCGCGTCGGCAGGTATACCGCGCACTCCTTTTAATTGTCGTAAAATTCTAAACGGTAAATTTATATCAGTAGGAGGTGTGATATTGGGTTCCTGTTTGTTGTTGTTGTTGTTGGCGCCTTAGTGCGGTTCTCCTATTTTGACCAGGTTCATGCCGAAATTTCTAGCAAATCCAGTGTCGGCGATTGTTTCAGAAATTCCAATCGAGGTAGAGTTTTCTATCCCTCTCGTTTGTACTGTTGGCTTGTTTACTTCCTTCTCGTTCATTTTATGAAATTCTGTCAAGTCTTGTTTATTTGTAAAATTAGCATCACAGTGTTGTCGTTCACTAAAATTGGTCGCGTTGAGTTTTGTCTAGTGTCACGCCCTGGATTTTCAAGCCATATTTTTTTTGAAATACACTTTGTTTATAAATGGGGACACAAGCATGGATCATTACCATTTAAAAGAAATCTAAATACCAAACACATTCCATTCCAAGCTTACCAAAATCCGAGTGTGAGTGCGGAAAATCTAAATTATAAGTTCAAACCATAGAAGGGGTAGAAGAGAAGGAAAAACCATGTTCAAGTTATTACATGTTATAAGTAGTGACAACCCACAATCCGGGTGTTTCAAAATATAAGAGTACATAATTCCCGAAAGGCCACCAAATAGCCAAGATGATCAAGGGGCTTCAGGATCCTCAAAAATCTGTTTCTTCCCTGCATAACCTTTTAAAAAAAGGGCGTGTCATGCCAAAGTAGGAAATATCTATAGCAAACTATGTAAATAATTGGCATGACTAGAGTATGATATGAACAAGGATAACAAACATGAATGAACTAGGTGATGCGTGACATTTGATCCCACTATACACATGAATGTAATGTAACTAAAGCAAACGAGAGTAAAGAGAAAAATGTAGTATCTACAAGTACCCTACTACACGACTCTTCATTGTTTTCTCATTATTGACAAGTATTCAATAGGAGTGTGAGTTCCTCCTCTTTCTTTATAATAGCAAGTGATCTCAAGTCAATTTCGTTCAAGTTCATTGTATGGATAAGTATTGGAGTCACGTCATAAGTCCACTCCATTTGTTATTCAATCGTATCACAAGTGTCCCTTGGAACCCCATCATAAGTCCGTTCCAAGTGTGTCAAGTAACCTCGATAGAGGGAAGAGGGTAGTAGTTGGCCGACTAGCTATCCAATTTCTACCTAGCTTTTCCCAAGTACATTGGGAGGGCTCAAGTTGCCCCCATTGTGCACAATGTCGCAGATGAAGCGACCATCCCGGGAATCCCATCATAAGTCCATTCCCGAATCCATATCAAGTACTCTATCAGCAATTCCCTAGCCACGGCTAGTAAGTCATAACGTCGCGTCGTTCACAGCGTCATTGTGAATTCGTTTTGTTGTTTCATAATCCTAGCCAAAGCTAGTAGGTGTGTTACAATTCATGATGTTCATTTTCATCCCTAGCCTTAGCTAGTTAATTCACCGTAGATCACATTATTTCAACTTTGCCTCATACATGACTATAGGTTCAATTCCATCAATCAATGTTCTCATGTGTCAAATTAGGTGAATTTAGGCTCAATTTAATAATTTCAAGACCTTAGAGTCAAAACCCCCAATTTTCCAAAAAAATGTGAAATCATAAATTAGGGCTTTTTGCATACTAACCCATGACACCAAATTGAATATACACATGACAAGCCAAGACCCTAGGGAGTTCAACCTACCCTTCAATTTCAAGATTTGACCACAAACCCTAGGTCTAGAAAATCCATGAACCACTACTACGAAAATTACAACAATATATTCAAGAGTTAGGAAAAAGAGGGAAGAGCACAACCAAGTACATAGTGAGCCATAGAGAAGTCCTACCTTGGAGTAGTGTGAGCAAACCCTAAAATCCGAAAGTGAGGGGATGAGAAAATTGTGGTGTGTCACGCGTAGATCGGGAGCCATAGATCAACGTTACTTCTTGGACTTTCTTGATTCAAGCCTTCTAAGGCCTTCAAATCCAAGCTTTAAGCTTGACCTTCAATGGAGGTTGGAGGAGAGAGGGGAGAGAGAAGAGAGTGATTTAGAGAGAGAGAAGTCTGAGGGTTTGTGAGAAATCTCGAGTTATATCAGCCTTAGTAAAAAGACCAAAATACCCCTCATTAAATGCAATTTTTAAAGTTTCAGCCGACCTTCGTCCGGACGAAGGTGAGGTGTCGTCCGGACGACGCCACTAGAAATAAACCAGAAGTGCTTCGGAAGCCTTGGTCCGGATGACCAAAGGGCTTGGTCCGGACGAAACTCGTCGTCCGGACGAGGAAAGGGTATGGTCCGGACGAAAGTCTCCTGAACCAAAAATCCTTTATCTGCCACCATCGCCCGGACGAGCCAAGGGTATGGTCCGGACGACCAACCCAGATTTTCTCCAAATCTTGCCAAAATATTCTCGGCTCATCTCAACGCATCTCCAAACGCTTTTCCAACGTCCTACGCACTAAAACAAACGCCTAAGGCTCTTCCACAGCCCTCCTCATTCGTCCAAACGATATTAAAACGAATCAAATAATTAACGAAGGATTTATTAACGGATATTTGGATGATTAAACCTTAAAATAATCGCATTAAATTACGGGGCGCTACATCCCAACCACCTTAAAAGAATTTCGTCCCCGAAATTTCCTTAAGGTAGGAGTCAAATCGTTCATACAAAATCAAATC
>NMUG010000464.1:0-22286 GCA_002855965.1 Monotropa hypopitys | reverse complement strand
AATAGAATCAAAACAAATCCGGGTATTTCACCCTCATTTCATCTTCTCTTTCCCAAGTGGCTTCCTCAATACCATGATTTGACTATAAAACATTCAATAATGGAATCATTTTTCCTCGCAAAACCTGTTCTCTAGAATCAAGGATACAAATAGGTCGCTCTTCGTACGATACATCGGACTCCAACTCCACATTATCCCAATTGATCATATATGAGGGATCCGGTTTGTATTTACGCAACATCGATACATGAAATACGACATGGACATTAGAGACATTGGCTGACAATGCCAAATGGTAGGCCACTTCACCGATCTTCTCAATGACATCAAAAGGACCAATATAGTGGGGGTTGATCTTCCCTTTCATTCCAAAACGAGAAATACCTCTTCGAGGTAAAATTTTGAGGAAGACATGGTCACCCACTTCAAAAGATAGAGGACAACGATGACAATCTGCATAGCTCTTGTGCCTACTTTGAGCCGTAAGCAAATGTTGGCGGATCAATCTGATTTGCTCAGTGGTTTGATGAGTAGCCTCGGGGCCATACACAATAGATTCACCCATTTCCAACCAACACACAAGAGATTTACACAGACAACCATATAATACCTCAAAAGGTGCCATACCGATACTCGACTGAAAACTGTGATTAAAAGAAAACTCCACCAAAAGAATATGATCAACCCAACCACCACCGAAGTCAAGAACACAAGAACGGAGCATGTCTTCTAAGATCTGAATGGTATGCTCAGATTGACCATCAATCTGAGGATGAAAAGCAGTACTGAACACGAGCTTGGTACCCATGGCGGCTTGCAAGCTACACCAGAATCTAGAAGTGAATCGAGGATCACAATCAGAAACAATAGAACACGGGGCCCTATGCAACCGAATAACCTCACGAATATACAACTTGCTCAAAAAGTCTAAAGACTGAGTGATACGGATGGGCAAGAAGTGTGCAGACTTCGTCAAACGGTCCACTACAACCCAAATGTCATCGACTCCACCTGGGGCTTTTGGCAAACCGGTCACAAAATCTATTGTCACATTCTCCCACTTCCATTCAGTAACAGGCAAGAGCTGCAACAAACCAGCATGCCTCTGATGCTCGGTCTTGACTTGCTGACAAGTAAGACATCTAGCCACAAATCCAACAACATCCCGTTTCATCCCTGGCCACCAAAACTGACGACGAAGGTCATGGTACATATTTGTGCCATCAAGATGAACGGCAAAAGGAGAGCGATGAAAATCATGTAGAATAGCCTTGTGGCAAGAGGCAGGAACAAATAACCGACCGTGAAAGCGAATACTCAAGTCTGCATAGGCCATCCATCCAGGACTAGCCTCACCAGCCAAGAACTTGGAATGATAGACAACAGCCTCCTAATCACTTGCTTGTGCCTCTATGACATTCTGGGATAAAAATGAATGAATAGTCATATGGCACAGAGTAATCTAAGGGCTAACTTCCTCGGAATAAGCAAGATAAGATTGGAGATCACCAACCAACTTCCAATCAAGAATGGCCAGGCAGGCCAAGTGAGAAGACTTCCTAGTCAGAGAATCCGCAACAACATTGGCCATACTCGGATGATATTGCAAGTCAAAGTCATAATCTTCCAAATGTTCCATCCGTCATTGCTGACGTAAGTTAAGCTCCTTTTGAGTGAAGAGATATTTGAGGCTCTTATGATCCGAGAAGACCTCAAACCGTTCACCATACAAATAATGTCTCCAGCTCTTGAGATAAAAAACGATAACAGCCAATTCGAGATCATGAGTTGGATAGTTACGCTCGTTGTCCTTCAACTACCTAGAACCATAAGCAACCACCCAACCCAATTGCATAAGAACACAACCAAGACCGTCATGCGATGCATCACAGTAAACAGAATACCCGACACCACGCTCGGGAATAATAAGAACAGGGGCAGAAGTCAATCTCTTCTTTAGTTCCTCGAAAGAAACCTCACAAGAATCATTCCATTCAAAATGGACACCCTTTCAGGTTAACCGAGTGAGTGGAGAAGCCAAATGGGAGAAGTCCAAAACGAACCGTCGATAATAACCGACAAGACCCAAGAAACTCCAAATCTCAAAGACGTTGGTAAATTGCATCCAAGACATCATGGCCTCAATCTTACCAGGATCAACACATACTCCATCACTAGAAACAACATGGCCAAGGAACTTCACTTCCGGAAGCCCAAACTCACACTTGCTGAGCTTGGCGAACAACTGATGTTCACGAAGTAACTCAAGGACAATACGGAGATGGATCTGGTTCTCTTCCTCAGAAGCAGAATACACTAGCACATCATCAATGAACACTACCACAAAGCAATCCATATAAGGATGAAAGATGTGATTCATGAGATCCATAAAAGTCACAGGAGCGTTACTCATACCGAATGGCATGACAATGAACTCATAGTAACCATACCTCGTCCTGAAACATGTCTTGGTGACATCCTCAACACGGACTAACAATTGATGATATCCCGATCTCAAGTCAATTTTTGAAAAGCAGACGGAACCTCGGAGTTGATCGAACAAGTCATCAATCCTTGGTATAGGATACTTGTTCTTCACGGTCATGCAGTTCAACTTTCGATAATCAATACAAAGACGGAGAGAACCATCTTTATTTTTGGCGAATAGAGCAGGGGCTTCCCAAGGTGACAAACTAGGGCAAATAAAACCAAAATCTAACAACTCTTGCAACTGGATCTTCAACTCGTTCAACTCGACAGGAGCGAAACGATAAGGAGAAACAGAAATAGGGTAAGTTCCTGGCACGAGATCAATAGAAAATTGCACATCCCTCTCGGGAGGCAATCCAGGCAACTCTTCCGGAATGACATCCGGGAACTTAGAAACCACTAGGGGCAATTCCCTAGGATAAGATTCTACATCGTCCAGACACAAACTGGCCAACAAACATTGAAGAGATCCTTGCTTCTTAGAATTATGACGATAAGTCTCTAAGGGTTCATTACGATCCCCATAGAAGTAGAAGAAATCCCCTTCAGGAGAAAGAATCTTGACACGCCGACGATGACAATCGATGGTGGCATGATAGGTGGACAACCAATCCATGCCCAGAATAAAATCAAACCCAGACATAACCAAAACTATGAAATCACAAACAAATAGACGTTCCTCAATAGTGAGGTGGCAACCACGAATGATGCGAGCGAGAAACGAATGTGATTCCCCAGAATCAATCAACACATTAGCTAAAAACCGTAAATAAGAAACAAACTACGCACAACGGAAGTGTCAGGCTGCGGTGGCTAGTAGCAGGAGGTGTAACCACTGGAATAGCATAGGCTCTGCCCCGAGCAAACTGACCGTGACCTTGACCACCCCTGTGTCTAGATGACTGACCAGGAACTGAGGTACTGACACGATCTGCTCCAAAACTTTGGCCCAATGAAACAGGACCAATCTGCATATGCTGACCTGGGCGAGTCTGCTGAATCGAACCCGTCTCAGTGCGAACACCAACCTTCACAGGACATGCAGTGGAGATATGACCGGATTGGCGACACTCGAAGCAAACCAACAAGGGACACGTAGAGCTGTAGTGCCCTAGTTGATTACAGCGATGACAAACAACTTCCTGCCTAGTAGAGAGTCCAGGACTTACGACACTGGCCTGTGAGCCCGGTCCCCTGGAGAAATGGGAACGCTCATGATGCGTCTTCCTTCCAAAGCTACTGGAATAAGAACTGGATCCAGACAACTGTTTCCTAGGTTCCCAAACACGAACCTCCTTGGGAGCCTCTTTCTTCGGCTCGATTGTTCTGGCACATTCTACCATGTCCGCAATATTCCTAATCCTTTGACTTATCACGTGTCACTGAACCGAGGGATGCAGACCCTTCTCAAACCTTTTACACTTCTTTTCTTCAGAACTGACCAAGTCAGGGACAAACCTGGATAACACCTGAAATTTGACAGAATACCGAGTAACATACATGGAACCTTTCTCTAACCTCTCGAACTATTCTCGGAGATGATCATGATAAGACTATGATAAGTACTGACTTTCAAAGATGGTCTCAAACTCCGGCCACGTCATTGCACCAATCGGATCTTAGGCAACCAAAGGGTTGTAGTCCCTAGAAGCTCTCAGTGCATCACGACGAGCTTCGATGATAGTGGACCACCATTCGTTGGCTTCACCGATGAACTGATAGGAGGCGAAGGAAATCCTTAATGCGGATAGCGTGGCTGACGCTTACCTGGAGACCCGGGGGCGCCGGTATGTCCAGGATACCCGCCCGGTAAAACGGGCGTAACTTTTGATCTATAGCTCCAATTTCAGCATTCTATAAACCGTTGGAAAGCTATCGGAGAGACGCTCGATGCCTCAAAATCGCTACGCCATTTTGAGCCTTGGAGCACCCCCCAAAACAGCTATTACGGTTTTTGTATTTCGCCCGCTTATTTTGGGCTTTTTATTTCAGTTCTTTTATTTGCTAGGTCCAACTTGTTTATGGGCTAGGGTTTTATGGGTATTTAAGGAACACTCTTGTATCTGTTTTCGTATCTTTGAATGAAAGCAAAACCCTAGAGAGCAATTTGCCTCTTTCTATTCCAATCATCCGGTATTTGTTGAATCAACGTTTGATTGTTGCCTACTCACTTGGCATTCAGCCGAATCAACAGGTTTGTAGAAGGTTGCAGCTGCCAATCTCCATTGACGACTGCATCCGTTGGTATCAGAGCTCAGTTCCAATCCTTGAGAGACGATTCCGCCCAGACGCCGCCCAGACGCCGCCCAAACCAGGAGGTTAGAGAAGATGACAGGATAGATCAACTACAACAAGTGGTGGAAACCCTAGCCGCCAGTGTGGCTACGATTCAGATCCAACTACAACAACAACTTCCACCGCAACAGCCGCCGCCGCCACAACGACGAAACCCTAACCAGGGCATTGTGGAGGATGACGACTCTGATGACAGTCACATTGAAGAAGAGGAGGAGGAGGAGAACCCTTTTGCCGAAAGGCCACCACCAAGAAGGCCTGAGAGACAGCCACGACAACCATACAAGAGGGAGGAATGGGAGCATGTCGGCATCAACAATCGATGGGAGGCGGGCCTAAGGATTGACATCCCGGAGTTCCAAGGCAGGATGAGAGCAGAAGAGTTTCTCGACTGGCTCTTTGCCGTCGAGGAGGTGTTGGAATTCAAGAAGGTTCCGGCCAACAAACGAGTTCCTCTAGTCGCGACTCGTTTTCGAGGTAGGGCTGCAGCCTGGTGGCAGCAATTGAAACTAAACCGTGCTCGCACGGGAAAGAGGAAGATCGACACGTGGGAGAAGTTACAGAAGCACCTCCGTGCTGCGTTCTTACCCCGCAACTACTCTCGGGTTATGTACCAATGGTTTCAGAATCTCCGCCAAGGCTCGAGGACAATTGATGATTACACAACTGAGTTCTATCAGTTAATGGTGCGTAACGATCTGGGGAGACAGATGACCATCTAGTGTCAAGGTACATTGGGGGTTTGCAGATCCAGTACCAAGACACCCTTAACATGTTCGACGTTTATTCAGTATCAGACGCTCACCGGAAGGCTCTGTAACTGGAACGGCAGATCATGAGGAGTTGCGGCATCAAGTGGAGGAGTTACTGAAAAGGGGGCACATCCGAGAGAGCCTCAGTCCTTGTGCCATTCCGGCGCTACTAACCCCTAAGAAGGATGGCTCATGGCGCATATGCGTGGATAGCCGGGCCATCAACAAGATCACTGTTCGTTACCGATTCTCTATCCCTCGGCTTGATGATCTGTTGGACCAGCTCAGTGGGACAACTGTGTTCATAAAGCTTGATTTGAAGAGTGGATATCACCAGATCCGCATTCGGGAGGACGGTGAGTGGAAGACTGCCTTCAAGACACGAGAGGGGCTGTATGAATGGCTGGTCATGCCATTTGGTTTGTCCAATGCACCAAGTACTTTCATGCGTATCATGAACCAACTGTTCCGACCGTACATTGGGAAGTTTGTGGTGGTGTACTTCGACGACATCTTAATTTACAGCCCAGATCATTCTATGCATTTGCAGCATTTGCGGCAGGTCCTGTGCTTGTTGCAGGAGGCCAAGTTCTTCGATGCCCGGGGTCAATGTTCTTTTATGACTGATAGAGTGCTGTTCCTCGGCTATGTGGTGTCCAGCAGGGGCATCTCGGTAGATGAGTCAAAAGTAGAGGCTGTTCGCAGCTGGCCAACCCCAAAGAACATCCACGACGTCCACAGTTTCTATGGACTGGCATCATTTTATCGGAGGTTTATCCCCAATTTCAGCACCATAATGGCTCCGATCACAGATTGCATGCGGGCGGGGAAGTTTAGCTGGTCAGACGCAGCAACAGAGGCCTTTGAGGAGATTAAACAGAAGCTGACCACCGCTCCAGTTCTATCACTTCCAGATTTCTCTAACCCCTTTGAGTTGCATTGTGATGCATCAAAGGTTGGAGTGGGAGCTGTCCTTAGCCAAGGAGGAAAGCCAATAGCATATTTCAGTGAAAAGCTGCACGGGGTCAAGGCCAATTGCAGCACGTACAACGTGGAATTCTATGCCATTATCCAGGCACTCAGACACTGGTATGCTTACTTGTCCCAGAGTGATTTCATCTTATTTTCTGACCACGATGCTTTGAAGCACATTAATAGCCAAGACAAGCTATCGGCAAGGCATGCACGGTGGGCTGCATATCTCCAACAGTTCACCTTCTCCATCAGACACAAGTCAGGAATCCAGAATAGGGTGGCCGATGCGCTCAGCCGCCGTACCTGTTGCCTGACTACCCTGCGGGCGGAGGTGATTGAGTTTGAGACCTTTAGGGAGATGCTTGGGACTGACCCAACGTTTGCTCCTATTATTGAGGAGGTTCGACAAGGGAAGCGGACAGACTTTGTGCTGCATGACGGGTTCTTGTTCAGAGGGAATCAACTGTGTGTACCGTCTTGCAACTGGTGCCTCAAAATCATCAGAGAGCTGCACAATGAAGGTCATATGGGGAGAGACAAGACATATCAACTGCTGGCCAACTCCTACTATTGGCCATCCATGCGACAGGAATCAGCCAAGTTTGTTGAGGGTTTCCGGGTTTGTCAAGTGTCCAAGGGGACTGCAACAAATGTCGGGTTGTACATGCCTCTACCCATACCGGAAAGACCATGATCCAGTGTAAGTATGGATTTTGTCCTCGGATTGCCTAGGATGCAGCGTGGCTGTGACTCTATTTTTGTCGTAGTAGACAGATTGACGAAGATGGTTCACTTCATTGGGTGCAAGAAGACCAATGACGCTGTGAACATTGCTCAGTTGTATTTTTGTGAGGTCTACCGCCTTCACGGACTGCCTACATCAATCGTGTCTGATCGTGACTCAAAGTTCCTTAACCACTTCTGGAGATGTCTATGGAGGTTGACCAACACTAAGCTAGACTTCAGCAGCGCTTACCATCCCCAAACAGATGGCCAAACTGAAGTGGTGAATCGTTCATTGGGGAATCTATTACGATGTTTGGTGGGAGAGCACTTGAAGTCCTGGGATAAGAAATTGTACCAAGCTGAATTTTCCTACAACCGATCAGTAAACCGAAGTTCCGGGGTCACTCCCTTCTATGCTAACTACGCATTCCAACCCCGGGCTCCCATTGACCTAGCACCTATGGGTGATGTGACTAGGGTGCATAAAAGGGCTGAGGATTTCATCACTGACTTGCAGCAGGTGCATGAGCAGGTGCAACAGAACTTACAGGAGTCGTCAACAAAGTATAAGGAGGCAGCTGACAAGAAGAGGAGATTGCTGGAACTAAACGTAGGGGATTACGTATGGGCTGTTCTGACGAAGGACCGCTTTCCGGTGCACGAGTACAGCAAACTCGCTGCTCGAAAGGTTGGTCCCTATGAGATTATTGAGAAGATCAATGCCAATGCCTATCGGCTGAAGCTGCCTAGCCATGTGCACACTTCATACATGTTCAACGTGAAGCATCTCATTACATACCGTGGGGACAGTTCGGAATAAGATGACGGGTTGGCGAATTCGATGGCGAATTCTTTCTAAGCTGGGGAGGATGATGCGGATAGCGTGGCTGACGCTTACCTCGAGACCCGGGGGCGCTGGTATGCCCGGGATACCCGCCCGGTAAAATGAGCGTAACTTTTGATCTGTAGCTCCGATTTCAGCATTCTTTGGACCGTTGGAAAGCTATCGGAGAGACACTCGATGACTCAAAATCTCTATGCCATTGTGAGCCTTGGAGCAGCCCCCAAAACAGCTATTACGGTTTTTGTATTTCGCCCGCTTGTTTTGGGCTTTTTATTTCAGTTCTTTTATTTGCTAGGCCTAACTTGTTTATGGGCTGAGGTTTTATGGGTATTTAAGGAACACTCTTGTATCTGTTTTCGTATCTTTGAATGAAAGCAAAACCCTAGAGAGAAATTTGCCTCTTTCTGTTCCAATCAATCGAAATTCGTTGAATCAACGTTTGATTGTTGCCTACTCACTTGGCATTCAACCGAATCAACATGTTTGTAGAAGGTTGCAGCCGCCAATCTCCATTGACGACTGCATCTGTTAGTATCAGAGCTCAGTTCCAATCCTTGAGAGACGATGCCTCCTAGACGCCGCTCGAACCAGGAGGTTAGAGAAGATGATAGGATAGATCGGCTACAACAGGTGGTGGAAACCCTAGCCGCTAGTGTGCCTGCGATTCAGATCCAACTGCAACAACAACAACTTCCACCGCAACAGCCACCGCCACCACAACGACGAAACCCTAACCAGGGCATTGTGGAGGATGACGACTCTGATGACAGTCACAGTGAAGAAGAGGAGGAGGAGGAGGAGAACCCTTTCACCGAAAGGCCACCGCCAAGAAGGCCTGAGAGGCAGCCACGAAAACCATACATGAGGGAGGAACGGGAGCATGTCGGCATCAACAATCGATGGGAGGCAGGCCTAAGGATTGACATCCCGGAGTTCCAAGGAGGGATGAGAGTAGAAGAGTTTCTCGACTGGCTCTTTGCCGTCGAGGAGGTGTTGGAATTCAAGGAGGTTCCGGCCAGCAAACGAGTTCCTCTAGTCGCGACTCGTTTTCGAGGTAGGGCTGCAGCCTGGTGGCAGCAATTAAAACTAAACTGTGCTCGCACGGGAAAGAGGAAGATCGACAAGTGGGAGAAGTTACAGAAGCACCTCCGTGCTACTTTCTTACCCCACAACTACTCTCGGGTTATGAACCAATGGTTTCAGAATCTCCGCCAAGGCTCGAGGACAGTTGATGATTACACAACTGAGTTCTATCAGTTAATGGCGCGTAACGATCTGGGGGAGGCAGATGACCATCTAGTGTCAAGGTACATTGGGGGTTTGCAGATCCAGTACCAAGACACCCTTAACATGTTCGACGTTTATTCAGTATCGGACGCTCACCAGAAGGCTCTGCAGCTGGAACGGCAGATCAAGCGGCGACAGAATGCTCAACCCTGTACCGCTCCTAACAACTGCGGAGTGGCACTAGTAGAAAATGTTCGAGGTGGAGGACCTGTCGGGGCGGTGGTTGCTAGGGCCCCAAACCCTAATCCAATCAGACTGCTTGCTGGAGGATCTATCCATTGTTTCAAATGTGGCGAACCAGGCCACATATATGCAGAGTGCACGAAACCCGCCACCAGGAAGGGTCTGTTCATCGATAATGACATCGTGGTTAGGGTGGAGATGGATCAGGCCGTAGAGGACCCTATTGATGAGCCACTAGACGAGGAGATCTTGGAGGAGGAGCTCGTGATAGGGGATGACGGGCCATTGCTGGGGGTTCGCAGGGCATACCTAACTCCCCGCGATACCAGTGGAGATGGGTGGCTAAGAAACAACATCTTTCAGTCAAAGTGCATAGTGGCAGGAAAGGTATGCAGGTTTGTGAGAGACTCAGGAAGTTGTGAGAATGTGATTTCAGAAGAGGCAGTCAAGAAGCTGGGATTTGCTACAGAGGAGCATCCAACCCTATACAAACTGACCTGGCTGCAGGAGAGAAAGAAGGTAACCATTTCCAAAGGCTGTCTAGTTTCCTTGTCGATTGGTTCAAATTACAAAGACAGGTTGTTGTGTGATGTGGTCGAAATGGATGCCTGTCATATTCTGTTGGGGAGGCCTTGGTAGTATGACCGGGCTGTCCAACATGACGGACAGAAGAACACTTATAGTTTTGTGTTCAACAATGTAAAAGTGGTCCTGTGCCCAAGCAAAACAAAGGTGATCTTACCAAAAATTTATGACCAATGGGACGAAGGACTAAATCGACATGCCACTGCTATCAAGTTTCCACCTCCCAACCAACGGGGCAAGGAACAACGCAAAGATTTCCAAACAACACCACCGATTTCTTTCTCAATACGGAATCCCATACGGGCACAAATAATTTAATCTCGCAAGGAGATATGACCTACGAGTCATACCCCTTAAAGAAAAACACTAGGAAATATCGGTAACGCCTCAAGATTTCTACCGAATTAGAAAAGGAAATACCTATTTGAATGAACCCTAATGCCCATTTTATCAACAACTACACGAGTGTTAATACCTCAACATGGAAGAACAACCAACTTTGAAACAAAAGGGCTCCAAGAGATATCATTAATCACCAAACCAAAGCCAAGGTCGACAAAATTTCAATTCAATGTGCCGACCAAACCCAAGTTCTGCCTCACTAACGTCTAGACGAGGAATAACCATAATAACAATCCTCAAACACTTCCACAAATCTCATCTTACTACGAACCACCAACTCAAATCTAGAGGCACAGGGGAGCCTAAAACCCAATAATAACCACAAAGATACATCGAGATCACCAAGAGCGAGGACACAAGAGCACACTAATACCGCAAGGCAACGAGACTTTTCACAAGAGAACACTCTACTTCCGAATGAAGGAACAACTCAACATTCACGGAAGGTAACAAACATAAAAGATACCTCAAGGACACAAGGCTATGATGTGATAGAGCACATCAAGCACACAAACATGATCGAAGAACAGTGTAATGACCAAGAGAACCCATGGAGACTAAGTGTCTCCCCACGGCTCCAAGGTATTCGAACCGAAAGCTCTGATACCAAGTTGTCACGCCCCGGATTTTCAAACCACATTTTTTTTGAAAACAGTTTAAATAATAAACAGGGGATACAACTACTTTCCATTCAGATACATTCAGTTGAATTCTTATTACACGATACATGGTACAATCAGGAACTACAAGCGGAAGTAAAGTACAAATGCCGTACACGGCTATAACTGAAACTGAAGTACAAGTAAAGGAAAGTACAACAACAAAACTGTATCTACACTACCCTGTACAAAGAAAGCAACTGCAATTGAGGTGGAAAAGTCCAAGAAAATCCAGCAGCTGACTCCAACTCCAAGTCCGTCTAGCCCTGCAACACATACTATAAAAAGAAAAAGAAAGAGGGTCTGAGCAAACAACAGCTCAGTGAGAAAACCCCTAACTACTACCAAGCATGCACATGCGGTGCGTGCCTATGTGTCCACAAGAAACAGTACAAAAGCAACAAGGAAACTAAAGTGCAAGTAGTGTAAACCTAACTCAAGGCAATAGGGACATATGTGTACTGCCAACAAGTGTATCTAAGCAAGGCCGCAACATCAAACGAGTATAACGGGTACAACATCCCAAGTCTAACCAAAGGCAACCTCTAATCACAACTCAAATAACCTTATCACTAAGGCCAAACAACTCCAAAGATCAACTAAGAATCCTAAACCAACATTGTGTCAAGATATCTAGCCAAGGTGTGTAAGTATAGCACAAGGGACAACAAGGAAGGGTGTCCACACAATTTATCGTAAATGTTCTCTTATTGTTACAAGGATTGCACACTATCAAGTGCCAAGGGGATTCCATTACAAGTCTTTTCCAATATGATTTAGATCATCATTATTATATTTGTTCCACAAGCGATATAGTGACGAAATCCTAACCAAGATATTCTATTTTATAAAGCATCGTCGGAATCCTAACCAAGGTATTCCATTTTATAAAGTATTGCCGGAATCCTAACAAAGATATTCTATTTTTATAGAGTATTTCCGGAATCCTAACCAAGGTATTCCATTTTATAAAGTATTGCTAGAATCCTAACCAAGGTATTCCATTTTATAAAGTATTGCCAGAATCCTAACCAAGGTATTCCATTTTTATATTTTTCGTTTGTGACGTTGATAGGGCAAGGTTGGAGTAGCGGCTCGTCAACCCACTAACCAATCCTAACCGCTCTTCCCCAAGTAATGTTGGGAGGGCTCTCGTTACCCCCATTGTGCACAATGTCACAGATGGAGCGACCATCCTAGGAGTTCTGACCAAGGTACCCCAAATCAAGTATATATAACCCCGTATCATCGTCATCGTGTCCGGGAATCCCTAGCCAAGGTTGCTTCCCATAATATAGTCATTGATGCTCGAGAATCCCTAGCCAAGGTTGCTTCTCATTTGGACTCAATAATTTATTTCATGTGAGTCGTTATTCCAATTTACCAAAATTCATGATTTGACGATCCCCAACATAACCAATGTGCGACCCGAGATTTGATTTGGGTATATTCCACTTAGTTCATATTTCCGTCTCTTTTCATCATTACTATCGTGCCTAGCCAAGGTCCTTAAACCACATTCTCTTCAATTCAAGTTTCTCAAGTAATTGGTTCAAGGTTGAGTACGAGTAGCCCTCGTGGGGCACATCCTCTATATTTGATATTTATTTGGTATATTGAACCACTTGTTTCATTCTTTCTACTACTAGCTGTAAGACCCCGGTCCTAGAAATATTGACCAGAATATTATTTTTATTTAAAATATAATTTCGAATATTTTTGGAGTTTATTTAGCAATTATTTTAGGAACATTTACGTGAAATAATATTTTCAAGACAACGAACAGCTGACAAACAGTAGACGGACACAGGAAAATTGGCTCCGAGATTAGCATCGCACAAGTACCGGAAATCACACATCTCAATCAAATATCGATGGTAAAGCATTTCCTAAGAAGTCTGAGCAGACTTTGGAACCATCGGAACCAAAACCGAAATTTTATCGGAAATAAACATGAATTCATTCAAAGAAGCCATGAGACGATGAAACGGCAACGGAAATCCAAAATAAGAATTTTCATGAAGTCTCGTCAGAAAGACAGAACTTTCCTGCGGAACAGTTTTGCCAAATTATCTCATCTCAGTGCAACGAGAGCCAGGCACAAAGTTTTGTGTAAAGTAAATATACCGAAAGCCGAGTAGTTTTCAAGACATTGTTCGATTCAAATACCGATAATTTCTAAATTCATGATTCGTCTCAACAAAAATTATGGTAGTCTCAGTTTTTCGAGCAACAGGACCCACAACAGTACGGGGCAGACAGATCCGGGTTTTTCGGTACAGTGTAAATCATCTTGAATTAGAATAAATTCAAAGAATATTTTCTCACCAAATATTCCATCCACTTTTACTAAAAACCATTTCCCGAACCACTCCTTCGTCCGTTTCCCGAACCACCCTTGGACGTAAGTTCCTGTCTGGTTGCTGACCAACTGGATTTCGAACAATGTCGCACCTATAGGTGCGACCTTGGCCTATAAAAAGGGGAGCTCCCAGCTTCATTCTCCACAGCTCACAAGAGCATTAAACGTCCATCAAGCTTCTCTCTCTATATTCTATCCGACCAGAAAGTTTTCTAGCCTTAAAAGCCCTCGGGGAAGTCTAGGAACTCTACCGAACCTCTGCCAAACTACACCCAACTCCAAATTTCAATCCCTACCTATAAAAACCAGAGATCTAAGTTTCTTTCTATCAAATCCAAGATCCAAAAACCATATAGAACAATTATTCTCTCAATTGTCTCTATAGTTCGGCGGAATAGCCAAATCTCAGCATAGGGGCCCGACAAGCAATTTCTTAGCATTACTAGTGTTTGGAATCTCGTCATCTGCACTGCTTGATCTCGCTGCCACTTAGCCTTGATCAAAGATTTGGGTTAATCGAGAAGCTAAGAAATCAATTATGATCAGGTGAATCTTTATATACCATTTTACTCGTATATTTTCTAATGCTTACTCCTTTCAAATTATGATTTCGGTTATTAAACCAAGAAATGATATTCCTAATGGATTTTGAGAAAATAATATGCATCACACACACTCTCTCTCTCTTTATATACATGCATGAATGATATTTTGAACGACAAATGATATAAATCAACGAAATGGAAAAGAAGATGGAGCAGAATAAAAGGCTCATACGACAAAAGAAAATTTGTTGAATTACTCACATTACACATATATTGCCATGCTCATACTACGAATGTATCGCCATAATGTTGAAATGCTGTAAGCAGAAATATGGGTACGATATTGAAAAGTCCATACAAAAAGGATAGAGCTCAAGCGCAAAGACGCTATATGTATGAAAAGGCACTAGGGGCGGATAGCCCTTGGTGTAGAATATGAAAAGACATTAGGGGCGGGTAGCCCTTGATGTAAAATGATAAAGTGCTTCAATGATTCAAAAGCTTGGTATGACAGGCATACAGTAGATGCTTGAGCAGCCTACGGGCAGATTGTGATGAAAAGCCTACGGACGGGATCCTTAAGCGCAAAGACGCTAGTACCACTCGATGTAGGGTGATGCCACTGGGGTAGGAGTTAGTTCCCCGGTGATGCCACTAGGGCAGGAGTTAGTCCCCCGGTGATGCCTCTAGGGCAGAAGTGAGTCCCTGGGGAAGGTGCTAAGGCAGGTTGAGTCCTTGGTACAAATTACTCTGAATACAATACATATTACACCAATTACTAAAAGACTGTCATATAGAACTGTTTTACGATTGAATATTGTTTAATCCATGAAACTTGTAATCTGTTATATATTGATTCACTCTAGCTTTTAGCTTATGCGTTTTTACAAAACCATTTCAGGACATGAAGAGGATTAGCTTGTCAGACCTAGCTCTTTGACTTATTGAGGATATTTTGTATCTTTGTTGTAAAGGTCACTTTTGGGTCTATGATGATGTAATCAATAATGATGACATAATGGAATAATTATGCACTGCTATAGTATTGTTCACACGCTTCCGCATTTATTTTATTGTGATGAAATCCCTCAACTATTTTATCTTAAGCCTTTGCGAGCTTGCTCGTTGGCCGTTCATGGACTCATCTCATGATTGGGACGGGTCGTGACACTAGCTCAACCTAGGCCAATCCAAGGGAGACAAACACCAAGACAAATCAACCTCAATCCAATGTTTCAAAACTAACATTCTATCACAACGGACTAAGGAATGCCCAAGCTTACCAAAATATGAAGGGAAGAGACTTAGACACCCAAACCCCATTTGAATGCCCAATTGGCAACGCTATCACACATATGGTGTCCCTTAATTTCCGAGGGACCTAATATGACCCTCAAAATTCAATGTACCCAATTGTTCCACCAACATGTCCTATGACCATTCAATTTTCACGATGACCCCAAAACATGATCTAAGGTTCACACGAGCATTTCATCGAACACTTGGCAGTCCTAATCTCCGATGGCCGCCAACCAACCTAGAATCACCAAAAACACTAATCGTCCCTCTCACGGGAATTTCGTCAAACACCTAGCACGCCTAAACCTCTAGGAACATCATATCAATCAACTAGCGGGCCCAATATCACTGCTTAATTCCAATGCAATACCACATTAATTAACGACATGAAATCCATACACACTGGGGTACTAACTCAACCCTATGTACACGCACACATACTTAATAGGAGTTAAGAATTTACCCACCGGACCTTCGCCAGAAAAGTTGCCGGAAAACATCCTTCGCACCGTTGCGATCCAAACCCGTCATTGCGTAGATCTCCTCAAGCTCTCCAAGGTTTGTGAAGGAGGAAAGTCTCCAATGAAGCTTTAAAAATATCTTGAATCCGAAGGTTCCCGGATAGCACTCGACGCAAGGAACAAGGTTTCTTCTTGCAAAAACTCCATCCGAAGCTCGGATGGTCTCCAAAATATAGAGAGAGGAGGAGAGAAAATGATTTTAGGGTTAGAGAGAGGGAGTGAGAGGCCAAAAATGAGTTCTGGATATCTCATTACATAAAAATCGAGTATATATATGCCCCCGGGAGTTACCAAAATACCCCACTTAAATATCCAAAATCACAGTCTGCGCAACCGTAACTAGTTGCGCCTCAAAACCGCTACCGTTTGCGCTACGTTCGGTTTTTTCCTCCAAAATCGCACAGAGAGGGATACGCTACCGGTTGCGCCCAAAATTCGCACTACCGGTTGCGCTATGTGCAGTAGTTTCACCAACACAGCTGTCGGAGAGTTTTGGACGTAACGTCTTCGTCCAAACTCCGATTGAGACGATTCAAATTGAGTTGGATTCGTAATTGAATTCTCTACGATATTGATAAAGAACATTTTCGAATTTAGAAAATAGTTCGGAGTCATAATAGGCCTAGAAGACCCTCAACACATTGTCGGAACAACCCTAGACAACGCCATCCAGCACCAGAGACTCTAACTACCCCGAACCATTGAATATCATTGAATGGACCCAATAACAACCATAATAACATTTAGGAAATTATTTAAAATTCTAGGTCGTTACATCAGCTCCAAGTGCCGGTGCCACCTCCTGCCTTTTGAAAGCATTCCACCAACTCCTAGCTTCTCCTCTAAAAAGGAAAGTCGCCAATATTACCCTCTGATCTCCCTCAACACCCGTAGTGTCTAGCACCAACTCCACCTCCCTCAACCATTCCTAAGCCACCTCGGGGTTATTAGCTCCCTCAAACACCGTACTACACAATCTTTTGAATCTCTCCAAGATACCTGTACCCATACCCCTATCAGCATTTTGATTAGCGTGTAATTGAATTAACATCTGCTGCCCCTCGTCCAACTAAGTGATAGCGGCCATCATCCGAGCCTCCTCCCCAACCACATGTGGAACACCTCCACCATGATTTGAATTTCCACCGTTTACACTGGCCTCTTCCTCAATCCCTTGATTATTTTGCTCCATTGCTTTACTGTAAATCACAACACAAGAAACAATATGGTGGAAACAAGTATTAGATGCCAAAAACTCACGCGTTAGTCAAACACACCTCAATGACTCAATGTATGACTTGACATCCTATGGTCCACTACTTAGCCACCCTAACCTTAGCATTTTGTTATACTATGCTTTTCCACTTAACTTTCCAAGACTTCTCATTGGAAGAGAACGTTGATCAGGCGTTCTTCCAATCGGATTTCGAGGCAAGTCCCATAGGTGTCAAAGACACTCATAATAGTCCCAAAACACTAATACCACAACTTCCAACAATTTCCTCAAATTCATACCTCAAGTACAGTTTCCCTCAATCACATGGTCTCCTAGCTCGGACCTAAAACCTATGATGTGATACCAAGTTGTAACATCCCAAACTCCAAAATACACAAAAATTAAAATTTTAAGACTTCTTTACTAGATAACACCTCAAGTAATATTCGCCAACACTAAATAAAAGAAACAAGCGAAACTTCAAATATAAATCCCAACAGTGCTACCATTACTAAAAAACCTCCAAGGAAAGAAACATCAATGAAACGACTAAGCTACTACAAAATCCCAATACAAGTCTATGGAAACAAAAAGACAAATAAGAGTCTACCAAAGGTGCTAAAATCATCCACAAGCACCAAGTCTCTTTCACTAGATGACACTAGCTCATCAATCTCACTCAAGCATCCATATAGATCCAGCCTTGTAGTGGACCGCTAACCCCGAGACCTATTTCCAAGCCAAAGACAAGGAAACAGAGTGTGAATATGATATTTTCAACTTCCAAAACTCAAGTAATAGTCGTGACAGAAAATCATGAATATGAGCAGTTATGACTTTCATTCCAAAATGCATCTCATGCATGATACTTTACATATACAAGCCAAAGCCCTTTTTCAAAAGATTTGAGCATCCCATGCCCTGACAATAGCTACTACTATAGGTAGTAGTTCATTAGCCCCACTCACATTTTGGGGTACGTCCCACGCACCCATTGGACTTACGCTGATTTCCAACCATTGGCCTTACTCAATTTCCAATAACACCACCCGTCCCACAGAGGCATGCATAATATATATATACGTGCATATTATGCTTTCCATCTCAACTCATGCATTTATATCGATACATATCATTCTCATCATGCATTTATGTTCATGCATATCATTCTCATCATGCATTTATGTTCGTGCATATCATTCTCATCATGCATTTATATTCATGCATATTATTCAAATCATGCCATCATGTGTTAATACAACAACAATAACCATTAACTTCTCATGCAAATAAATAGTTAACCAAATAATCCTTGCAAATGTACAATAAAAAATACCATATCCTTACACTCACCAGTACCGATGTTCAAACCTTCTCTTTGCCCTTGAGTGAGGCCTCAATGCCTTCCTCGAGTGTCCCTGTCAAATCAAACTACAATTTCAGTCCACATTGTAAGTATAAATTGATAAGAAAAGAGGAAATTATAAATCAATTCTTTACATGCCTTAACGTACCAAGAATTCTCCTCACAAGACATTATTTAGTCATTTTTCATCTCCCAAGGACTTAACAAATTTTTCAGACAGAACCTATTCCGATCGGTCGCCCTGAATTCCCAACCGGTCGGGATAGCAATTCCCCAGCCCAAACGATATCCCAACCGGTTGGCCAATCGGTTGCTCCCCTACCAATCCATCCCAACCGGTTGCCCACGGAATCCCAACCGATCGGGACCCTTGCTGATCCAAAATCTAAAGAACGTGATTTTCAACCAAGAACGACTCCAACTTCGCCAAAATCGCTCCAAACACCTCAAAACCTCAAATTCATCAATGTCAAAGTGTCTCTAACATCTAAGGTCATTATATACATGATTGAGACTTTTAACAACCTTTAATTACAATCAAATCCAAAAATCAAATCCCAAACCTATGGGGTTTTCCCCCAAAACGAGTTTGGACTTAAATCTTCGATCTAGACACAATCTGATATGAAACGAAGATAAAATATATGTAGATAGATTCATACTTACGTCGTGAATAAGGTTGAAGCTGATCTCTTGATCCAAATCGTCCTCCAAAGTCTTCAATTTCTCAATCTCCCTTGTTCTCCGTTCTTGCTTCTCTCAAGCCACCTCTTACACAATTAGAGATTATGCTTAACCCTAATGAAACTCTCTCATATGATAGATTTTTAGACTTTTTACCTTCTTACCCCTTTAGTAATCCACCATTTTACCCTTGAGTGCCATTAATCCCCTTATTTTATACTTATTCATGACAATATGAAAAATCCATATATTAATCCCATTAATAACTCTTTTTAGCTCCAATAATATAACAAATAGGTCTATTATTTCTCCTTACTTCCTCTTCTAATAATGGTTAAATGTTTTAAAATTATTATTGGAAGAAACGGGTATTACAATCATTGTCTTTACAAGTCCTAAACCCATTAATGAAGAACGGTAGGTAAAACTCAAGAACAATGATAACCAAATGAACACAATCTCATCCACAAAAGGTTAGAACTCCCTGATTGTATCACGTTGGGTGTATGCACTGTGTATACATTGCTCCAAAATTTGTACGATGGCTATGTGCACTGTATCTGAATCTCTTGTTGCACACAACCACTTCCGTCTCTTCCTCGAATTTGTGCAACTGCTCAAACCCGCGAACAACACAAACCCTTGTATGCAGACCATCACATTGTATCACCTTCTTCCTTTCTATGCTTGCTATCAAAGAACCCTTGCACTGTATCACGCACACAGTACAGATACACTGTAACAGTCCAGAAATTTAAATGTAATTTCCTATTACTTTAAATTTATTCTTGGGAAGACTTGTTCATTTTAATTTCCAATCAAGTTTTATTTGGAACCAATTGATGTCAATTCCTTTGAATTGATATTCCTATTGGTTGTTCAAGATCATTGCCCATCTTGATTCTTTTATAGTCCCGAGCCTCCCCGAGATGAGTTTTGGGATCCCGAGGAGTTGAGTTTGCTCTATGTGGGATTTTGATCTGTTCGTCGATATTTGAGTCTCCCCGATATGTTCTTTGGGTCATGTGAGGTGTGGGGATGTCCGAATATATGTTTGAAGGCGTTTATTGAAGTTCGGCTTGTAGCGAAGTATCCGGGCGAAGGTTTAATCATGTTGTTGGCCATTGCGACCCCGATATTTTTTTAAAATCGAGATTTAGTATTCATGAAAGTTTTATAGAATTGCATTAAGAATCCAACGCAACTCGAATCGTCTCAATCGGAGTTCGGACGAAGAAGTTATGCCCAATATACCTTGCTGTAGTTTTTCCCCTCTTAGTGGCCGAGAGCTTGGTTATCGATAACCCGATAGTTCATGTTATCGATAACCTAACTGGCCCATAGAAAAACCCGAGAGGTTGGTTATCGATAACACAAAATTCATGTTATCGATAACCCTGCTAGCCCATAGAAAAATCCAAGAGCTTGGTTATCGATAACATGAAACTCCATGTTATCGATAACCTGACTGTTCCAAGGTAAAGCCAGAGAGGCTGGTTATCGATAACCAAGCACCTGGTTATCGATAACAGGCCTGTGTCGCAGAAAATCATTGAGGGGAAAAACTGACTTTTTGGGGGTCCGTATATATATGTTTTTCCATCTGAAAAATCACATTTTCACTCCTCTCCCTCTCTCTACCGCCTCTCACCCTCTCTCTCTACATTTCTCTCATCTCCCTCCCTTCTCTCTTAGATTTTAAACAATCCATGGGGTTTTGACACAAACCCTCTTCCCCTCTCCTCCCTCTATGCGACTATGGGGTTGGATCGTCCATCGGAGCATGACCCTCACCTAGGATTTTTTTGGAGCATCGAATAAGGTAGAGATCTCTATCCATTTGTATCTATCTTTGGTGTTTCCCCTCCTCTCTCTAAAATTTTCAAGACAATCTATGTGTGTATGTATATTTTTTTGAAATTAGTTTTTGTGGGTTGTGTTTACCCTTCAATTGATCATATATATATATATTGAGTAGGGCGTCCTTGAACTTTCTACGAAGTCAATTAATCGATCCCTCACTTGATTTCAAAAAATCCCAAATTTTATTAAAACTCTGGATTTTGAATGATGGATTAAATTGGGGCTTTTGGTTTGATTTCAATTGAAATGGTCAATTAATGGATATTGTTGAACTCTCTATAGAGCCAATTAGTCAATTTCTCATTCGATTGCGAAACCTCCCAAATTTTTATGAAAAACCCTAACGCGTCGATTTTGAATAAATTTGGGGAAAATGATTGATTTTGGTTCCTATGATCCATTAGTGGGTCTAACTAATTTTTTGACACATTGAAATCCAAAGTTGAACGAATTTTGGTAAAACTCATGTTTTGAGTCTAGTTGGGTGATTAGGAGGCGTTGCCCTAATCGCATCGAAATTATTTAATGAAAATATAATTGTTGGATAAAAGACCCAAAAACATATGAGTACTTTATGGTTGGTCACACTTATGGGATTCTGTTTCCCTGGGATTTTGATCCCTGAACATCTACGTTCACAACATTACGCAATGGGGGGTTGTCTAGCCCCGCCCGACGAGTTGGGAAATACTAGGAAATATATGGTTAGTTGATTGATCCTCTACTATCTCGGAACTTGGCTGAAATCTAATAACTCAATTGATTTGATAATTTAAGAAATTGGTATGTTATAAACCAATCCCCTTGGAAATTGTTAAAAATTGGTATACTAGAAACCAATGTTTTAAAAATAAAGAAAATGAGTAATTTGGGATTCGTAAGACTTGGTAGATTTGAAAATCAACTCCCTTGTATTTGAGAAAGCAAGTCTTTTGAGAAAATAGTCGTTTATTCCTTTGTTTTGAAAAAGTGAGTCTTTTGGCAAATTATGAATCTTCACCCTTTGGTTGGTGTCATTGAGTCTTTTGAAAACGTCAAGTGTTGAACTTGAGTCAAAGAATGAAATGAGAACCGTTTTACTTGAAAATTAAATGAGATCCCTATGCATATATGTTTATATTCATTGCCTTGTCACACACATGCACCCAAATGTTAGAAACATGTGGTTATAGATTTCTCTACTAGGCAGTGTGTCGCGCCCCGAAAATTTTCCGGTCTTCCCCGACCTTCTT
>NMUG010000463.1:0-22287 GCA_002855965.1 Monotropa hypopitys | reverse complement strand
AATTCAAGATATAATAAAATTAATCACAAGACTAATTTTAACAATTGAGCATAAATATCATGAATTTAAATTATCAATTTGATTTATCCTTGAAGTAATTGGTGAGATGAATTATTCAATTAGAATAATTAACAATTAAAATCATCACTTAAAATAGTAATAAACATTTAATCATTTATAAAATTAAATTGAGTGCATATAATATTTCAATGAAAATCATCATCAAAATAATAAGGGACAACAATATTGGTCCTTTTGATGTAATTGAGAAGATTGGTGAAGTTGCCTATCATTTGGCATTGCCGGCCAACATTTCTAATATCCATGATGTCTTCCATGTATCGATGTTGCATAAGTACGAACCGGATCTCTCACATGTGATCAATTGGGATAATGTGGAGTTGAAGGCCGATGTATTGTATGAAGAGCGACCCATTCGTATTCTTGATTCTAGGGAGCAAGTTTTGTGAGGCAAAACCATACCCTTATTGAAGGTTTTGTTGTCTAATCATGGCATTGAAGAAGCCACTTGGGAAAGAGAAGATGAAATGGGGGTGAAATACCCAGATTTGTTTTGATTATAGTGTACTTTTTCTTTGTACCAATTCTATTTGTAATCTCTCCATTTGTTGCGTACCTTGTTGTGATCTCTCTTAGTTGTTGTCTCCCTTTTTCCTCCACCTTATGAAAATTTCGGGGATGAAATTTCTTTAAGGGGTGTGAGGTGTAACAGTTGAGAATTTAATAAAGGATTTCTTGGAATTTTAATTCCATTTATTTGATTTTGGTTGATTCTAAATCCCAAAATACTCCAATTTAAATCTATTTCGTAAATTCTTGGGAGAAAATCCTTCATTTATATCTATTGGTCGTCTTTGGAAAGGTTCGGGTGGATTCGGGCGAGTGTTGGGAGGCCCAAAGGCCCTACACAAAAGTCCCCTTTTCTACTCTACATTTCGATATATGACTCTGATGTATATCGAAATGCTTTGCATTTCGATATGCCCCTTGTCGCATTTCGATATAGCCAACCCTCTATTCACCTTTCCTTCTTGCATATATCGATGTCATTCTTTGCATTTCGATATGTGCTCTTTTGCATTTCGATATGTTTGGATTCAGCTGGAGGTTTTGTATTTCGATATACATCCCATGCATATCGAAATGCCCTTTGCAAATTCTGGACAGAGTCCTTTGCATTTCGATATGCACCTGGTGCATATCGATATGCCCCTTTGTAAATTTCGTGCAGAGAGTTCTGCATTTCGATATACAACCACATGTATATCGAAATGCAACCTTCTTTGATGTTGTCCAGTGCAATCTGTATATCGATATACAACCCTGTTGTATATCGATATACATGGTCGGTAGACCACTTTTGGGAAGGATCATTAAGGGTGTTTTGGTCATTTTGACCACACATATATAGAGAGGAACCATATTCTCATTCAGTCTAAACTCTCGCTCTCGCTCTCCCCAGTCGTAGCCCTCTTCTCTCTCTTTCTCCCATTTCTATCTCCCTTCTCTCTAGATTTGTGAGGGATTGAGGGACTTTTAAATATTTTTGTTTTCACAAACATTGAAGAGGAGGCTGAGAGCTACATGGTGGTGTGCATAGTTTATGTGCTTGTGAAGAATCCCTCACTTAGGGTTGTGTAAGTTTTGTTTGAATCATCCTACAAGGTAGAGTTACTTATCCCTCTTATCTCTCTTGGTGGTCTTCTTCTTTCTCCCTTCATTTGGTGAGTAGGATGAGGATTTGGTTCGTAGCCATATTGTGGGTTCAATTATTTTCAAATTAATTGAGGGTTTGCATTGATAAGGGCCTTAATTGACTTTCCTAGTCATCAATTTCAAGATCCCCAAATGATTTTTGAAAACCTCCAATTTGTATAAAACCCTAATTTTAGGTCTTTAGGAAATATTAAAATTGAAGGGTTTATCATTGAAATTGATGATGGCAAAATGGTCCTATGACCTTATAAACATTTTAATTAGAGGAATTGAATATCAATTTTGAAAATTTATGTTTGGTCATTTAGGGTAATTAGGAGGTATGGATGACCTAATCCCGGAAATTAAATGAATGTTTTAAATTGACCATTTACATAATAGGTGAGTTGAGTTGGCTAAATTTATCATACGGGAATTTCGTTCCCTGAGTGGATTACGCTCACTACATTGTGCAATGGGGTCCACTGGAGCCCTTCCTAAGGTAGGATAATTCTGAGGAACATACGGTTGGTAGCTAGCAGGCGACTAGCGCGGAATAAGCCGAAACTCAATAAAATCTTAATAATGTAATTGTACCTCCCTTAATTTCGTTAGGGTTTAGTTGAGATAATTGAAAGAAATATTTCTCCTTGATTTCGTCAAGTTGAGCCTTTGAAAGAGAACCAATGGTTTTGAAAAATGGAAATTTGGGAAGAGCTTGGAAAATAATTTTTGGAAGTATGAAATGGTCCTCATCGCATGCATTCATATTTTATTCTCGCACTCGCATCTTTTATCCCAACTTGGGATATATTTGGGTATAAGCTTTCTCTACTAGGCTATTGCCTAACCCTCTATTTTTAGGTACTGATCTGGCTATCTGATTTGGAGCTTGGAGCTTGGGGTGCCATTTCCTTGGGTATCCTCGTTTGGTTTCTTCAGTTCTATTAAATTTTAATTTCATGTTCCCGGGATTGTAATAATTATTTTTGGTTGGACTGTAAACTTAAACATATGTGTGATGATGTGTGTGTGGCATTTTTCATTCCCTTCTTTTATTTTCCGCACTTTAGAATGGTTAGATGTTTAAAGTTATTATTCTTTGTTGTCATCTTTTATATTTCAAAAAAATATGGTTTGAAAATCCGGGATGTGACATTCTCACTGAGCTGTGGTTTGCTCAGACCCTCCCCCTTTCCCCTCCCCGGTTGTGTTGTAGGTCGAGAGAGCTTAGCTTGGAGCTTGGAGTTGCTATTGGTGTCCTTGGAGATTTCTCCTCCCTTTGTACCTTTAGTTTCGTTTGTCTTGTAGTTTTATTTATTCTTGTAGAAGTAGCAATCCTTGTTGTATTTTATATTCTTCTACACTTGTATTCTCTCTATATCATTGTACCATAATAGTGGATCTTATTTCACTTGTTGGATGGCACCCGGATATGATAATATGGATAATGAGTATCTCTTATCTTTATTATTAGTTTTCAAAAAAAAAATGGTTTCAAAATTCTGGGTTGTTACAGATCTCTTCTTCTCTCTCTCTCTAACTCTCTCTAGAGCTCTAAGGCCTCCTATGGAGGCCAAAATCGTGTTTTGGACAACCCTAAGCGATTTGGGGGCTTTACCCCCGCATAAAGAAGCGAAAACCGAAAATTACCCTTAATTTTATGCACAAATAGCGACCTTCATCCACACAGGCATCACCATCATCTAGATGGCGACCCCTCGTCTGTACGGACATCACCCTCGTCTGGACGTCCAGCACCAAAATCCTCCCGCTAAACTCCCTAATCACTCATCCGGATGGGGCCACAATGTGGTCCGGATGAGGCCTCCTGAAATGTTTCCGAACACCTCCAAAACGTCACCCAACCTTCCAAACTCAAAACCAAACACTTTCCCATCATTCTAAACATGAAATTGGCATTCTAAGGCCATTCTATAATTCTCCCAAGTACCACGCACCTTAAATTTCCTATTTCCTAAGGATTTATATGACACTGATCATCCCGACGACCACCACTCGGTGTCCATGATCCTTACAAATACTCTAAAAGATTTATTTAATAAGATTCAGGAATGGGTATTAGAACTCTCCCCCCTAGGAGATTTCGTCCTCGAAATCAGAAAATTTTCTGACCATCACAACATTCCTTCGCGAATAGATTAACATATACTCGGTTACTTTTTCTCTTGACTATAACTCTCCCACTTGATACTATATAATGACGGGTCATTACTAAACCCCACACGCCTTCTAGAAGGACAACCACAATGATGCACCAATCCGAATTCACAAACCATTCATCGCGCCACTCATTTATCTCCTAACATTACCATGTGAGGTAAATCCATCCTCAAACCTTTCCGAGCACTCTCATAATCATCACAACACACTTAGACCCACCCCAAACACGATACTTGCCTCTCGTCAGCATTACTTCACTAGGCATAAATTGAAACTCTCCTAACACACCAAATTCAAGATGAACTATTCTCTACCGACTATACGGTAAACAATTCACACACATCAAAACAACCATGTCGGGAAATCTCTTACGGTATTCCCAGAACTAGCTAATGCACAAAACTCAACATAGGATCTTGAACCCAACATCACTACTAACTACATTAGTATTACTCAAATGCTCTATTTCATCTAGAATTCCTTCTTGAGTCAAAATTACTCGATAACACATAATTACTACTCATGCTAACTTGTCATGCCTCATATAGGCCTTAACCCAACTCCCGACAAACTCCATACTTATCACCATGCAACTTCAAAAGAGACTATCTGAAAATTATTCTCATGGCTAACTCCATATACCAACTGGATCGACACTAGGAGTCATTATACCTTATACCAGAATATATTCCATTCACCCACCAGAATCTAGGTTTCATAAAATTCTTCCTAATTGGCACTAACTAGGTTATTCCGACATGACAAACCTCAATGTCGCACCTTACATTTGATGCAACCAAACCTCACTACCTTAACATAGATTTAGGATAGACACAACCGACAAAGGTGTCGACACACCATAAAACCGAATAGCTCCTTCCACCACATCCTAACCAAGGATACTTAACACCACTAGTTCATTCAAATAGAGCAAAACAAACTTCACCCAATGATCCACAAGTGACCCAATTAGAAACACCTTTTCCCATTAGGGTAACCCCACCACGCTAAAGCCCGCACTCAAGCATTCTTCCTTTCCATTCAAGTACTAACATGCTCCACAATAATCCTTCAAGTCTTACTATATCACTTAGTTGATCACATAATGTATTTCACCTCCAAAAATCTGATATCGTTATTCTTCAAGTTAACTTTACTCGTCACCACACACAAGCCTCAACTACAATAATCCATTAACATGATTGACAAGATTCAACTCATCACCAAGGACAACCATCTATCCCGTCTTATAATACACATCCAATTTAGGCCATCTTGGCTTACTCAAGGCTTCATACCCTCACCCCACTTCCAACTAGAAATGCCTCACACTGATTCGCACCGACCCAACATCCAATTTCTCTTAACTCTAGAATTTCTTCGACTCACTCCTTGCATGACTACCCCAATTTTTCCATCAAATTTTAACTCATGACATCACTATAGTTCACCCAATCACCCTTTCCACACTAATCTATCAACACTAGAAGATACGTCAATATCCTCCTTTAACATCGAGACAATCTGTTGGTATGACTTTTCTGGTCGTTGATAAATGAAAATGCCTATGCCAAACATTAATAATTTATAAACAATGAAATAAACACTCTACAGGTAAATTGGATAAGTTCGAGGTCAGTCCACAGGGAAATGACGGAGTTAAAGATAATTGCTTTGCAAAGAAGTTTGGTTTTGCGGGTAGAAGCGGTAGGATGGTAGCCTTTGTTTTTTAATATAGAACTTAACAAACTAAAGTATAAGAAAGAAAAGAAGAAAACAAGTTAAACTAAGAGGAATGGCTACGGGGGTTCTAACACCTAACCTAGGCCAATGTAGACTACTCCAATATCCATGATGACACGAAGGAGGGATCACGGCATAGGACCTCCCACGGGATGTTTGACTATCAAGCACAAGTCACGGGTTAAGATATGACATGGAGATTAGAATTCAGTTCTCTAGGCCGAATTACACTCATCGGGTGACATGCTACAAGCATGGGTTGTGCCATCTTATGTCGATGGCCCATCAAATAGGTCGACAACTCTTGGTTGGACCTGAGATGAGAACTATATATTCCTAACCCCTAAGATACCTCAAGACAATAATTCTATAGAAATTGGGTGGTTTCAAGGTAAATTCGTTCACTTAGGCATTTTGTCAAATACCTAGCGGGACATCGCTACAAGCATGGGCCTGCCATCTTATGTCGATGGCCCATCAAATAGATTAACATAGCTCGATTAAGACTCTAGGTAGTCAACTCCTACACCCTAGGCCATACTAATTTAGCTCAAAATATAGAGCATTCAAACACAAGTCTAGGCTTGGGGTGCTAGTCATCCCAAAGCCAATCCTAGGAGGCTACCCCTTGATTAAAGCTACAACAAGCACAAAACACAAGAAAACACAAAACATGAAAATGAAAACGAAATTTTATTAAACTTAACCCTATCAATAGATTACATAGATAGAGAGAGGAGAGAATGCCTTACATCGTCAATGCTTGGTGAAAACCCAAAAACTCTATGGATGACCTCCAAAAGTTAGAGAGAATGTGAGAAAAAAAGAGGAGGAGGAGGAGGAGAGAGAGGCTCTCCCCTCAAACCTAATCCTAAAATAATGAAATATATATGTCCTATGAAATATAAATGAGTATATAAACCCCCGATACAAAGAAATTACAAAACTGCCATTAATGAGGGCAATACGTTAATTTTTACATAGGAGGGACTGGTCCCCATCGGTACGGGGGACCGGTACCCGGTTCTTGGGAAACCTTCTACGCATTTTCCTTCAGCCTTTCTTCTTGGTCTACCGAAAGAAGGGCGCCGAACTTCCAGAAATTGGAGGCCAGACTCCCCTCTTCTCCTGCATGCTCTTCCAAAAGATGGGAATTCATTTGCGGGAGTTGGGGCAAGGGACCGGTCCCCGACAGTACGGGGGACTGGTACCCGGGCCATTTTTTGACCTTCTGCTCAGATTTTGCAAGAGTTGGCAACTTGGTTGGGCTCTCATCTTCCGGAAATTGGAAGCTAATTTGTCACACTCCGGAAAATTTATTCATTTTCTCTTCGATGATAAAATAAAATTAATTGATTAAATCGTTTTTGGGATTTAATTTTATCGTCATTCGGTTCCTCACGACTCATATTTTAATTTACCAATTCTGTCTAAGTGAGGCAAGTCGTGGTTTGTGAGGTTCTGTATTTTGAGCGCGGACAAGTCGTTATGGTGAAATTTGGGTTTCGTCACGGTTGTCGGGGGTTGTTCGAAAGTGTTGTGGTCTATTTAAATCCATTTAAATGATTTAAGTTTAATTATTTAATTAAAATAATAAAAAAGAGTTTGAGTAATGTTACGGGGGAGAGCCCCCCCCTCTTTCTTCCCCGAACTCCCCTTATCCCACCCGAAACCCTACCCTATCCCCATTCCAGCACCGACACCCCCTTCCCCCACCTCCCTCCTCCACCTCTCTCTCTGTCGAGCTCCTCTCCTCCCTCATCTCACCCGAGCCCTCTCCCTCCTCCATCACCGAGCTCTGTTCTCTCCCTCCCCCTCTACGCAGCGCCTCCCCCTCTCACGGTTTCTCTCCCCCTCTCCTCCCTCGTCTCCCTCTCCTCTCCCCTCCCTCTCGGCCATCTCTCCCTTCCCTCCTCTTCCACACACACACACACATACACACCAGCTGTGTGTGGTGGTGGCAGTAGTGGCATGGGGCTTTGATGGTGGGTCGGTGGTTTTGGGTAGTGCAGTGGCGGCGGAGTGGTGTGGTGGTGCAGTGGTGTGAGCGTGGTGTGGTGGTGACGGGTACGGAAACGACTGCAGTAGTGTGCGGGCAGCAGCACTGGTGGAGTTCGCGCAGTGATGGTGGTCCGGGCTTGAGCTTGAGGTCCGCAACTTCAGCGAGGTACAGTGAAGGATGGACGAGCGGTGTCGCACGACGATCGAAGCTTCGCGTCAGTGGGTAAGCTTTTATCCTTCTCATTTCAGTGTTCCGAACTGTTTATCATCGATTTTAACTGGTTGTTGGGTTCTCTAGGTGTCGGCCTTAGCGAGCGACGGTAATCAATTGCGTGCGACGTTCAAGGCTTCGACCATCGCTTGTGGTCGCATCGGCAGGTATACCGCGCACTCATTTTAATTCTTGCAAAATCTCAATCGGTAGTTTACGTTTGTAGGAGGTGTGAATGGGTTTTTGTTGTTGTTGGCGCCTTGGTGCGGTTCTCCTATTTTGGGCAGGTTGATGCCAAAATTTCTAACAAATCCCTTGCCGGCGATTGTCACAAAAACTCCAATTGAGGTAGAGTTCTTTATCCCTCTCGTCTATGGTATTGGTCTTCTTATTTCTGTCTCGCTATCATATTAAATTTGTAGTTTGAACGCTTGTACTAAATTACATTCTTGAGTCGTCGTTCGCGTCAGTTGATCAGTTGTGGGTGTCGTCTAGGGCCTCTACTTGCTCTCTAGGTCGTTGGTTGTTCGATTCCAAGTTTGATTTCGAAAAGCCCCAATTTTGTGAAAAGAGTCGTCGTCGTTTTATAAAATCAAATTGGGGAAAAATGACTGTTTGAGATTCCTTTGGGAAGTTGTGGGTTAAAACGGTGTCTTGACACGTTTTTATTATAAATCGAACAAAAGATGGGTTTTGCGAACGAATAGGACATTTTGGAAAGAAAAGGAATGTTTTAGAAATAATGCGGGAAAATCACATAATGGGTCTATATGGAGAAATAGGAGGCATTGCCCTATTCGAGCGGAAATAATGAATGTGAACGTTAAACTAAATTAAAGACCCAAATTAATGTGATAACTTGAGTTGGCTTGATATACAGGTAGCTGGGTTACCTTGAGTGGCTACTGTGAGCACTCACAACATTGTGCAATGGGGGTTTTTTTGGCCCTTCCCGACGTATTAAAGAATACGAGGAAATTATCGATTGGTCTGTTGACGAGCGACTAGCGCGGAACAAGCCGAAACTCAAACAATGATTGACATTGCCCTTATCTCTATAAGGGGCGGGAAATGAATGGAAACACTGAATAATGCGGGTTAATTGATATACTAGAAACCAAATGTTTTGAAAGAAAGGAAATGAGTCGTTTTGGAAAATGTAGGGTCATATTTAGTGTTGGTAACTCTCTCGTGAGTCTTGTCTTACGTTTACCCTACTTTGAGTCGAATATGAAAAGAAGGAACAAACTTACAGTTTTACACTATAATGAGATCTATTGCATATGTCACATTATATTCCTTGCATTGTCATACACTTGCATCCCAATATTATAGATGTTAGGAGATAGATTATCTCTACCAGGCGGTGGTGCCTGACCCTCTACTTTTGTAGGACTTACCCCTTGACTTGGAGTAGCTACGGGATCCTTCATAGGACTTGAAGCTGGACCGGGCTGTAGTTAAGTGGTTTACCTTTCTATTTCAGTACTATGCTTCTTTTCTTTCTGTTGGCCGCTTTGTACAGGATTGATCTATAAAATCCTATTTTGGCATTTCTCTTTTATTTGGGGCACTGTTGTACAGGGTTGTGTTATAAAACTCTTTATACCACTTTTCAGTTGTATTTCATTTCATAGCAAGCATGTGTTGTAATAAGTAGTGTAATGGGTGTATGTGTGGTAGTTAGTACTTTACTTACCTATTTGGATACTCATTGCCTACTTCTAACGCTTCCCAATGTTTAATTCAAAAAAAATGTTTCCAAATTTTGAGAGTGTTACAGTTGGTATCAGAGCACTCGTTCCGACTTACCTAGGTCTTTGGGTGAGACTTTTAGTCTCAATGAGCGCACTGTTTCTTTTGTGTAGCTCTGAGGGATTGCATTTAGGGTGCATGACATGTATATCTAGGCATTGAATGTGTGTACATTGCATGGATCTCATTAAACAACAAGTTTTTATAACTCGAAATTAATAAAATGGTTTGAAAATTCGTGGTGTCTACTTCTTTGAGTTGGTCTTGTTGTTGTTGTTCGGAGTTTTGAGCAGATTCCTGTCTATCCTGTGGTGACTCTCGAGCCTGTTTTGGCAACTATTATGGGATCTTGTTGACATTGGACTTGTTTATTCCGGTCGTTCCCTCTTGGTCGTAGTGGTGGTGAACTGTGTTGAGTTCCTTATTCCTAGAGTATAAATGAGTTCCTTCGATAACTCTGGTGGTGATTTGGCTCCTTATTCCTTTAATTCGATCGTTGATGGTTACAGTTGTGGCTTATCGAGCCTATCCCTTTGTAGGAAGCGGAGTCATGTTGTCGCCGTCGTGGCTTTTGAGCCTACTCCTTGGTGGCAAATGATGGATCTTGCGGTAGTCAGTGGATTTCATTCTCGTTTGCCTTCCTAGTGTGGTTGATGATTCTGTGTGTGATCGGATAATTGTTTCTTGAGCCCTCTCTCTTGTGGTTGTCGATGAACTCCTTGGGCGATATTCCTTGCAGAAGATTGTCATTCTCCTTGACGTTGATAGGTTTGATAGTCATCTTTGCAGTTGGAAATCTGTAGTGATCTTGCGATTGAGCCCTGAACTCTGTTTCACTTCTTGAAGTTGATATCTGGAACTTGTCATTTATGCGGTTGGCTTTGATTGTTTCCTGGTGGTGGAGTTGTGACTCCCGCTCTCATTGCGCGGTAGACTTCTTGCTTGATAGGCTTGTAGTTGAGGTTTGTTTACTGTTGGGATTGATTAGGTCTCCCTAGTGCATATAGTTCCTTCTGCAAGCTGTGAGGTCTTAGGATAACCTTGCTTATGGGATTGTGACTAGTAGTGTCTCATTGATGTGTTAGCACTTGGTGATCTAGTGATTTTGACCTCCTTGGGACGTGAAGTGTTTTGGGATTAGTGGATTTTCCTTGCATACTAGTACCAAATAGTTAGTGACAATAGTCCTTTGTGTTTGCTTGATGCGAGTGTTGGCTTTGACTCGTGGTTTGCGGTTGCCCGAGTACAGTGTTGGACTTAGTGCTTGTGGTTGCTGTTACTTCTCGGTTGTTTGGGAAAGTCGCAGGAAGTTATGTGTGGTACCTTATTCTTATGGAAACCCTAAGTTGTAATTTGAGGTCATTCTGTTAGGGTTGAGCTGTGTGGGTCTACGGTGTTTATAGGTTCCACGGTGATATGTTTCCTTGGTTATTTGGGTTGTGGAATGACTTGGGAGATAGTCTTGTGCTAGTTTTTCCTCGGTTGGTGATTTGGGTTTGATGAATGAATTGAGTTAATGGCTTGAGGTGATGTGCATTTGCTTGGGATTTAAAGACGAGAGTAGAGTTTGATTTCTCATTTGGGCATAAGGTTGTAGGAGGTAAATTATGTTTGGGTAATCCTTTCGACTTCTTCTTTGGTAACGTTGTCGCGTGCGTTCGTACCCTATCCTAGTCGTCACTAGGATTCCCTGATTCTCTAGACGTTACGATTGGCCTTTGCCATCTTCGGGTCGACTGTTCGTGGCACTTGTTGAAGTGATGATGTGTAGTTCGTCTCGTTTGTGAAGAATCATCTACTTTGTAGTGCTTGTTTTCGGGAATCGTATCCTTGTTTGGCGCGCTCTTGTCCTGTGGGTTGTCTTTGTGCATTCGTTCGTGTTCGCCTTGTCTTCGTGCGAATCCAGATTGTTTTCATATCCGTTAGCGTCGTGTCTGTTTGGATTTGGACACTTCTGTTCTGCGATGCTATCTCTCTTTGTAGCTTGTTTTGAGAGTGTGTTGTGGGATTGGCTTGTGGTTGGTGTGATCAGTGAGATGAAGCTACTTTTGTGTCGTGCAGTTGTGTTGCGAGTGTTGGAGTAGAATGTGTGTGTTTCTTTGAATTCGACTGCACCGACTTGTTTTGTGGTGATGTTTGGCATGACCGGTGTGCGTAGTCCGTGTCATGTGGTGTAGGAATGAACATAAAGGATTGTTTTGAGAAGGTGACTGGCCAGCACATCTCAAATCAAACTTCATAGTCATTCTGGTACCGCGCTAGGTGTGTGCGGGTTGGTTTGTGAGATTTTGGTTATTCGGTTCTTTTTTTGGTGGCGTTGTGGTCGTTTGATATGATTTGGGTGGCACAGTTGTTGTGTATCCATGCCTTGCGGGTTGTCTTGCTTTCAAATCCAAATGTTTTGAAAGAAAGGAAATGAGTCGTTTTGGAAAATGTAGGGTCATATTCTGTGTTGGTAACTCTCTCGTGAGTCTTGTCTTACTTTTACCCTACTTTGAGTCGAATATGAAAAGAAGGAACAAATTTACGGTTTTACACTATAATGATATCCATTGCATATGTCACATTATATTCCTTGCATTGTCATACACTTGCATCCCAATATTATAGACGTTAGGAGATAGATTATCTCTACCAGGCGGTGGTGCCTGACCCTCTACTTTTGTAGGACTTACCCCTTGACTTGGAGTAGCTGCGGGATCCTTCATAGGACTTGGAGCTGGACCGGGCTGTAGTTAGGTGGTTTACCTTTCTGTTTTAGTATTATGCTTCTTTTCTTTCTATTGGCCGCTTTGTACAGGATTGATCTATAAAATCCTATTTTGGCCTTTCTGGGGCACTGTTGTACAAGGTTGTGTTATAAAACTCTTTATACCTCTTTTCAATTGTATTTCATTTCATAGCAAGCATGTGTTGTAATAAGTAGTGTAATGTGTGTGTGTGGTAGTTAGTACTTTACTTACCTATTTGGATACCCATTGCCTACTTCTAACGCTTCCCAATGTTTAATTCAAAAAAATGTTTCCAAAATTTGGGAGTGTTACACAATTTGCGGGAATTGGCACTTTGGTGCTCCTTTGATGCTCTTGACTTCACCTAATGGCTTGGGATGGTATCAGAGACTTCCAGACTCATCCGGGGAGCGATAAATAACCTAAAAAACAAGGAAAACTACAAAACAAAGACAAACATAAAAAGAACTAAAATGTAAATAAATAAAGCAAGGAATAAAGTAAAATGGGAAGGAAATAGATACATAAAACTATATTTTTGTGTGTCTATCACACCCTCCAACTTATCGTTTGCTAGTCCCGAGCAAACTCACACTACGACTCGATCTAACTAATGACAAGAAAATAAAAGGATAGGTCTTTTGAATCCCAGAGCAGCCCCGGTAGGATGAGTAGGGTCTCGTGAGGGTTTTTAGCAATGATCACCCACAAAACATAGTAAACTACTTTTACATGGCCAACAAGCATGCAAGTCAAATTCAAAACATAAGAAAGAAAAAGGATCCTTAAAAAGAAGTACGGGCAAACAAAGTTCAATATGCTAGCAAGTGTAAAACAAGTCATGGCACTAAAATTTAATGTGTGTGTGCAAGGCTTTTCGTCGCAAGTGAGACACAACCCAAAAGTCTATCTGGACTGAGTCTCGACTTCTATTCTCACTGTGTCATGCACTCAACAAAATAAGACATTTGAAATATGGGTGCATACTCAAACTCTCATATGTGCAGGCAGAAGATATGTATATGTGAAAAACAAAACATTTCGCACATTGTGACATGAAAGAAGCTTTATATAACTGGATACGATCTCATGACTAGGAATGCATAGCAAAGGGAATATTGTTTCTGAATTAACATGCCACAAATGATTGACGGCCTATAGGATCAGATAGGTCTTCCGGTTATAACATAAGGTAAGGGAATGTATGATGTATCGGACACGTATCGGGCTAAGGGTTTGCTTTGATGCTTGAGAATAGGCATATACAAATGATAGAGGGAAAATCATTAAACGGGACCCTCGTCAACTAATTCACCTCCAATTCTTTTACTTTTCAACTATGCCTTATTCATTTTCCTCAACCACCAATATATCCCAAAACATGAAGAACAATATGTTTCTTCTTTATAAATGATTAGGTGCCCCCCAACTTGTTTAGTTTTCCAACTTTTGGAATTTTTATAAATGTTTTCTAAGGGGAAGGTACACCAACAATGAATAACAAATATAAACCATCTTATGACTCTCAATACATCTTAAACATGATTTTTAGCCATTCTCAAGCAAAATATGAAATTTTAAGGCTCAATGAAGAAAATGGTTCATGTAAGGGGGCTCAAGTGGGCTAGCAAGGGGTATTATGCAAGAAGGAACGAACCGGCACAAAAGATCAAAGAATGCCTATAATCTTTTTCTACGGCCCACAACAACTGTGCATGTCAACCCAAAAGATATAATAGTGATAGTGAAATCCCAATGCCAAAATAAAAGATAGTGAGATCGACAACGAGTAATATTTTGTTTTCGTGACAAAAATAGTTCATTTGACACCACTCTAAGGAAAGATAAGGCTCTAAGCTCCATGATCATAAGTCTCTACTAATCTAGCCTTCTAGACAATCAAAGTACGACTCACAAGCCACTCAAGCCTATTTTTATGTAAAGTGCAAAGAAGTTAAAACTAAGTGCCAAAACAAGTTCTTGCAAAATGCTAGCAAAGTGACCTAAGATGCCACCAACAAGTCCTATAAAAAGCTAAACAACTTCCTACTCATGCTATAGAGTTAAAAACTCACAAAATCCCAAAATCTATGCAAAAGTAATTCACTATCTACACTACGAATCCATCACGTGGATCATACGAGATATACTTTTCTCCCTGGTTCAAATGGGGAAAATAAAGGCAGGTAGCTATACTAGACCATCAATTCAAAATTTTTAAGACTTTAAAATGGGACTAAAAAGCTAAAAATAAACAAAAGATATGGCACAAGCATGCGAAACATGCGCCACTCCCCTCAACTTAAATGGTGCAATGTCCTCAGTGCAAAAGACAGTAAAAAGAAGGGAAGAGAGCAATGTACCTCCGGAGTGGTGTAAGCCACCCAATACCATCATTACCTCAAGTTGTCGTCAATAATGCTTCCAAGGCTCAAGGCATAAGGAAAGAACCTTGCAAAGACTAAAACACCAACAACTACAAGAGAAACAATTAGTCCAAAATTGCTTGCTAATGGTAGCCAAGCGTGCAAACATTGATTTTATTTAAAATAGTACAAGTTCTCACGTGACTCTCCACGAGTAGTACTTTTCTCCCTGCTATTCTCACTTAAATAGTGTACTAGAGAAGGAAATCTCTCGGAATTTTGGGGTAGGTCGCTACTCAACAGGTGATGCCTCTCACTTTTTGGAAAGACATCCCAATCGACTTTTGCTTCCATCCCTGTTCTGTCGGGGTAATCCCAGATAATATAATACTAAGGCTAGAATAACAGGAGGCTATATCGGACCGTTCATAGCCGTTCGAGCACGGCAAACACTAGAAGTATCCCAACCTCCAAGGATTTATTGTCTCCTAGACATTATTTAGATTTTTTTCATATTTAAAAAGAAAGGAAGTGCAAGAAACAAAAGAAAGGGATAGAAAATAAAGGGTAAAATAAAAAAACTATGCCTCTAAGAGGCTATAACAACCGATAAAACGACCCTCCAAATTGGAGGATCGCATTTACATGATGGTCTCCCTGGGGGGCATAGCAAGTGGTGAACACACTCACTCCCTTTCGAAAGTATTGCAATCGCCCAAGTCATAAAAATAGATACTTGGAGTATAAGTGGGCTTGGCGGCGTTTCAAGAAATAACAACCAACCACCCTACCACCACGGATGGCATTGGTTTCCAAGGCATTGACCATATAGATAGAACGTGGAATATGACTCGATAGGAGTCGGTCAATGCCAAGAAAATTAATATATTCTAAGGCAAGCACAGGAGGTGGTGGTAGAAGTGCACAACGAGTGGGGGACACATATGCAACGGGAAGTAGAAGTTCATCCCTAAAGTGGACTCCCCAAGAGTATCGATAGAAATAAGTGCAATAAGGGCACTCTCAACAACCTCTTGGGGAATACTAGGCAATAAGGCTCCATGGCCAAAGGGCAAGCAACAATCACAATCTCACTACCCCTACAATCCGCCTCTAACTCCTCAGCACTCGAGTCATAATTATAACTAACCAATTTCTTTTCAGGAGTGGGAGGAGCATCATTTTAAAATCAGGGAGTAACCCCATCTCGGCTTGGATCATGTAGAGGGTGTTACCAATCTCCACTTGAGGGTTTTCTAAGAATTCAACCTCCTCAGAGGTAAGGCATGCTTCCTCCAAGGGGTCGATGCGAATGGTCGGCTCAAAAGATGGGACATCAAAGTCCACTTGGCATGAAGAATTGAGGGTCGTGATGTTGTTACCAAGAAATTGTTGCAAAGTGTCCTCTAAGAAAGATGGGTGCGGTGGTTGGGGGTCAAAAATTGCCTCCGGAGGAAAATGGTCAAGAAATTCCATGGGTGGCTCCGAATGATAAGACTCGGGAGGAGTCACCACAATATTGTCGGGAGCATAATTGTTATTGCAACCTTGGAGAAATGATTGCAAGGCATTGTCCAAGGTAATTGCATGGGTACTTTAGAGAAATACTTGCAAGGTATCCTCCAAAGTAGTCGTGGACGGTGGTTCGCACGAATGTGGCCCCACTTTAGACCATTGTTCTGGGTATTGATTAGTTGGCTCCAAATCATAAAATGATTGCGGAGCCATTGCATCGTGGTATGAATATGAGAGGGGTGGTGGTTCATGTGAAATCTCACATTCCCGATAAACGTTCGAGTGGTCATGCCACTCATGACTAGGAGGCTCGGAGAATGGAGGGTAGGACTCCCAATGTTGTTGATCCATGGTTTCCTAAGAGTATCTGGAAGCCATGATCAACAATGTCTATTTTTTTTGTTTTTGTAAAACAAAAACAAGAAGAAACAAAATAAAAAGGGATATGTACGTCAGGGCAAAAGAAAGCTTCTAAACTAGCAAAAACTTAACTCAACACAATTCCCCGGCAATGATGCCAAAATGTTGGTATGACTTTTCTAGTCATTGATAAATGAAAAATCCTATGCCAAAAATTAATAATTTATACACAAGGAAATAAATACTCTAAAAGTAAAGTGGATAAGTCCGAAGTCGATCTACAGGGAAATGACGGAGTTAAAGATAATTGCTTTGCAAAGAAGTTTGGTTTTGCGGATAGAAGTGGTAGGACGCTAGCCTTTATTTTTTAATATAAAACTTAACAAACTAAAGCATAAGAAAGAAAAGAAAAAAACAATTTAAACTAAGCAGAATGGCTACGGAGGTTCTAACACATAACCTAGGCCAATGTAAACTACTCCAATATCCATGATGACACGAAGGAGGGATAATGACATAGGACCTCCCATGGGATGTTTGACTATCAAGCACAAGTCATGGGTCAAGAGATGACATGAGGATTAGAATTTGGTTCTCTAGGCTGACTTACACTCATCGGGCGACATGCTACAAGCATGGGTTGTACCATCTTATATCGACGGCCCATCAAATAGGTCGACAACCCTTGGTTAGACCCGAGGTGAGAACTACATATTCCTAACCCCTAAGCTACCTCAATACAACAATTCTATAGAAATTGGGGGGTTTCGAAGTGAATTCGTTCACTTAGGCATTTTGTCGAACATCTAGCGGGACATCACTGCAAGCATGAGCCTGCCATCGTATGTCGATGGCCCATCAAATAGATTAACATAGCTCGATTAAGACTCTAGGTAGTCAACTCCTACACCCTAGGCCATACTAATTTAGCTCAAAACATGGAGCATTCCAACACAAGCCTAGGCTTGGGGTGCTAGTCATCCCAAAGCCAATCCTAGGAGGCTATCCCTCCATTAAAGCTACAACAAGCACACAACACAAGAAAACACAAAACATGAAAATGAAAATGAAATTTTATTAAACTTAACCCTAGAAATAGATTACATAGATAGAGAGAGGAGAGAACGCCTTACGTCGTCAATGCTTGGCAAAAACCCAAAAACTCCATGGATAACCTCCAGAAGTTAGAGAGAAGGTGAGAAAAAAAGAGGAGGAGAAGAGGGAGGCTCTCCCCTCAAACCTAACTTTAAAATAATGAAAAACATATGTCCTATGAAATATAAATGAGTTTATATACCCCCGATACAAATAAATTACAAAACTGCCATTAATGAGGGCAATCCGCTAATTTTTACACAGGAGGGACTGGTCCCCGTCAGTACGGGGGACCGGTACCCGGTTCTTGGGAAACCTTCTGCGCATTTTCCTTCAGCCTTTCTTCTTGGTCTACCGAACGAAAGGCTCCAAACTTCCAGAAATTGGAGGCCAGACTCCCCTCTTCTCCTGCATGCTCTTCCGAAAGATGGGAATTCATTTGCAGTAGTTGGGGCAAGGGATCGGTCCCCGGCGGTACGGGGACCGGTACCTGGGCCATTTTTTGACCTTTTGCTCAGATTTTGCAGGAGTTGGCAACTTTGTTGGTCTGTCATCTTCCGGAAATTGGAAGCCAATTTGCAGGAATTGGCACTTTGGTGCTCCTTTGATGCTCTTGACTTCACCTCATGGCTCGGGATGGTATCGGGGACTTCCGGACTCGTCTGGGGAGCGATAAATAACCTGAAAAATAATGAAAACTACAAAACAAAGACAAACATCAAAAAGAACTAAAATGTAAATAAATAAAGCAATGAATAAAGTAAAATGGGAAGGAAATAGACACATAAAACTATATTTTTGTGTGTCTATCACAACCTTCCCGACACAAGTCTATTTCTCTAGCCTCACGTCACTTGCTCCATTCATACTAATCGTGACTTAGCCAAACATTCTCGAGGGTTCTCAATTTGAAATCCACTATCATAAGAATTTCCACCGAAATATAAGTTGCCTTTGAACAAGTTTCACAAGGACTTGTATTTCTTTCTCGGATCTACCCCAATCCTCCCACTAACACTAACACCGCCCCAAACTATCGTTTATTTCTATCGTGGGTCATACTTGACCAAAAACCACTACAACTTTTTGACCCTCCTTCTCTGAGTCAACATTACACCAAGGTCCTATCGACCAACAACAACTTATATAACATGAGTAACCCGAAAATACTCTTTACACCCAAACTGTATCATAGTATGGACACCTCCAAGACAATATCCACTTTTATTTCTATATACTTACCCAAGTGACAAAAAATCAAGCAACACTACATAAAGTTCATCTAATCACCATATTTGCAAATTCAACTCAACCAACTCTTAACATAACTTCCTTCCAAGGACATCCTATTACCGCAAGATACTATGGAAATTAATCCATCCTCAACCATCCCTTCTAATACGTGACAATCAAGATAAAAAGGGCAATTATCACTTCCCTTAAAACTCACCAAAATTGAGGAAACTACCTCCAACGTAAGGGTCTACCGGATACTAGTTACCAATAACACCAACACTTTAAAGGGACAATAACTTATCCTTATACTAACCCTCCATATCACTAAAAATTCTAAGATTTTTCGATATCTAGATATAAATTCTACCATACAACACCCACAACTAGGATTACCTTTCATGCATTACTATCTAATGCCCATTTTAATTTTTAGAATATTCTAAATTATCCAACAATACATGTATGCAATCATGCAACCACAAGAACATTACCATGATGAACATATGGAAATGTAGCAACTACACCCGAATACATACTGAATAGTAAATAATTGAATACCTGTTTCATTCTTGCCTGCACCAGTCGCCCAAATATCTACGACTATTGCCAAACACTGATTCCGTTGCGAGCATTGAGCTGCTCGCATCCTCAAGTCCGTACAACATACTTCCCCACTTTATGACATGAAGACCCATAATTGAATCATTTTCTAAAAATTCTACTCCTTCTAGCATGCCCGAACGTCAATTCACACCCAACTATTATTTTTCTCACTTAACTTCGAGCTAGAACAACTACTCTCATCATCAAGTTTTCCTTATTGCATAATTTTTTGCCACAGTTCACACCACCCCTTACTAATATTCTACTTAAAACCCTTCAACCTTTACCTCATTTTTTGACAATAATGAAGCCTTGCTACTTCCACCGCAAACTTTTTGCTTTCCTAAACCATGCTCATCCAAATTTCATAAACCCCAATCTCAACTTAAGCTCAACTCAAGTATTACACTCAGTGCCAAACCATCTTTATGCTTCAATTACCTTTTTCTTCACTAAATTACAAGCTCGATGACATTCTTTAGTCTACACTCAACATTCTTCGCACCAAGATTATTAGAACACCCAATAACATTCTCCAAGCTTCACTCGTTGTACCACCGGTTGCACCCTAAGTACCAGAGCACACACTTGCCTCTAGAAAGGCAACTCGCTATAGTTCCTCACCATTCTACTAACCCAAGCGAACACAACATCATTCCACACTCTACATTTTTCACTCATAACATAAAAAGTTACTCCTCACTTTATAATCATTCCTTCATCACCATAGGATCTAATACATCCTCAAACTCTCTTTACTACATTATTCCCTCAAACATTGCTAACATACCTGGTGCTGGGCTATAAAGACCTTCTGCTCCATCAAGAATCCTATGCCCCAACTAGTTGGATAGAAACACCACCACCTCATTCTATTCCTTTACCGGTTGTGGAACCCTTTTCCACCATCATATTACCCCTTCTTACTCATTGGATCATTCCATTCCATTGCTAATTCCTGTAACATACTAAGAAAGTAAACATGGTAGAAATAAGTGTCAGATATAAAATTCATGCATTAGCAACACACCTTAATGCCTTGTTCACAAGACTCAACACCCTATGGTCCACTACTCGATCATCCTCTATTCACCACTCTAACCTCGGCATTCCGTTATACTATGCTTTTCCACTTAATTTTTCGAGACTTCTAATTAGAAGATAACGTTGATCAGACGCTATTCTAATAGGACCTCAAGGTAAATCACATGGGTGTCGAGAGACACACATAATAGTCACAGAAATATCGTTACACCCAACAACATCACTCCTCAATCAATTTATACCTCAAGTGCTCACACTTCCAAACACAGTCCCCTAACACGGAACATTCAACCTAAGCTCTGATACCAAGTTGTAACATCCCAAATCAAAAACACCGAAACACAATGCGGAAATAAAAATTTTCTTCCTCTTTCTTTACTAAAAACATCAAGTGTTCAGTATATAGCACCCACATTTGCTTCCCAATAAGAAGCCAAAAGAAAATAAGAACAACAATTACTCTAAGAGTTAAATAAGACAATCTACACTTCTCCATTACAAGATTTGACTCAAACAATACTATGCACCAACAAAATCTAAACATCAAGACCCAAACTACCTCAATAGGTAAAAACTCAAGAACTAAAACAAAGTAAGGAAAAACCTTCTATCATAAGAGACACAAACCGAGGACTTCACCTAAGCCACAACTCAAGTATCCTCCATAATGCTTCGTAGTGGACCGCTAAACCTGTGGCCTGATTTTCAAGTCAAAGACAAAGAAACTAGAGTTTGAGATAAAGATTTCAAGTTACAAAGGAAAGACGTTTTCTTCTCAAAAACTTGGTCTGTAGCCCCTTTTCTTAAAACAATTTGGCCGAAGACCCAAATCCTTAAAAACTCTAAGCCAAAGCCCTTCTTTTTAAAACACCTTTAAAATTCTAGGCCGAAGCCCACCTTTTTAAAACACCTCTGAAATCCTTTGTCATCTTTTTCCCGTTGGATTGCGAATACATATATGTGTGTTGTATGTCCGTGAGTTTTTTTAAGAGACACACAGAGAGAAAAAAATACAAAGAGGCCATTGTAAGAGACACATCCTTCACGCCACCACCACCACTCTAGATCCTAAGTGTTAGAAACCTTTCCTGAGTGTGTGAGTGTGTGTAGGGTAGTGTGAAGAAAACATAGAGAGACCTCGTTCACTCCTTCAGTCCATCATTGTGAGAATCGTGTAGAGTGTGATTGAGTGTGTCTAGGGTGTGAGAGAGTGAAAACTAGAAGAAGACTCCTCCACACAAACAATATTCCATCTTCTCACAACTTTTGTGGAAACCTCTACTCTAAGCTACTGTGAAGAGTCCTCTGTGAATAAAACCACAGAAATTTAGTGTCTGTCCAGTACCCTCCTTAAGCTTTATTGTCTGGAAATATTTGAGTACTTCATAGTTGGTTCAAGCTTCATTGGGTAATATCATTCTAACTCAAGTAGTTGTGTTAACTTTCATTTTTCTATCTTGTTATACTTGGCTTAGTTCTTGCATGTTCATATCTAGTTTAGGCCAGTGTCTTTCATGAAAGTTTATGTCAAGTTTTATGCTTACAATTGATTAGGCTAAATATTGACTAAGTTCTAGGAAGAAGTCATTAGAACATTTTATATTCTTGATACAAAACTTAACTTAGTATATATTAAGTTCACTACTCATATTCTCCTATACTTGGTTAAATCATTATAATAAAGAGTGTGTGTTTGAAATGATAAAAGTAATCTTGGCATAGTTGA